>JBAFWW010007716.1:7658-20667 GCA_036873685.1 Agapornis canus
GGAGGGAGGCAGTTCCGCCAGCAGCACTTGCTGGGGTGAACGGACGCAGGCCCGGGAAAAGGGGAGCAGCGGAGGGGCCGCGGGGAGGGGGACTCTCGCTGTCACGGGCTTTGAGCCAAAGCGAGGCGGTGCTCGTGGCCGCCGGGCCTCGCTTTCCCCTCGCGCCCTTGTGCCGCCATTAGCGTCCCTGGCCGCCTCAGCCCGGTCCCCCAGTGGGGCTCGGCTCTTCACTCCTCCGCCCTGGGATTAGGGGGAGGGTAGAAGCCTCGTACGGACCTCTGGGCCCCCTGCGGGTGGGGGCGTCCCGCTGCCTGAGTGACAAGGAGCGGTGGAGTCCGGGCCGTCGGGGCCTTGCTCTCGCTGCTGGTAGAGAACGGAGCCGCTGAGGGGCTCTGGAGGTAACGGACGCGGTTCCAGCCTTCCGTTCTCGGCTGAACACCTGCAAAGTAATTCTAAAATCTTATTTTAATTCCTGATCTTTTGTAGCAGAGCTTGATTTATTCCCTCTCCCTGTTCCCCTACTTAGGGATTTAAATGCTACTGGAGAGTTACACAGGAATGCGGTAGCAAACAGTGAGTGATGGACCGGAAGTGTTGCAGTAAGAGGTGACTGACTCACTTCGGCCTGGCCTCAAAAACAGTGATTGTAGTTGTAGTGCTGTAAATATAATATTGATTTTGGCTGTCAGTGGGACACAGTATATATTTTTTAGATTCCAAGTCTGTACCTAGTTTGCAAAAAGAGTTCTGTTTGGTTTTTTTTTGTTTGTTTAGTTTCAGAGATGACATGGGAGGATTGAAACTGGTGTTTCGACCAAATTAATGTTTTTGCTGCAGTCTTCCTATTTGTGTAGACCAGTATTTTTCAAACATCTTTGATCGGGGTCTCTACTTTTCTGTAATGTTTTGGGTTGCCCTTTTGTTTATGTGTGTGTTCATATGTTCTGACTGCCCCAACAACTTTAATTGCCAGCCCTAGAGATAACACGAGTGCGAAAAATAATAGTGCTACCTTTACTTTCAGATACCGCAAGCCCGAGCATAACTGCCCTTGACTCCATCAATAGCTCCTAAATTCTGTACTCCCGAATTAAAACATTAGCATAGCTACTGCATGCATCTGAAGATACCTGATCTATTAACAGCCACTGAAATGCAGCCATAATAGTTCTTTTGTTATTACTAGTCCTGATGCTGCTCTTAATAATCCATGTGAAGTGTCTTTTTGTTTTGAGGAGCGGGCCCTTTCAGACAGACCTGTTTACGTATGTGAAAGAGAGGAAGGAAACAAAGGCTCAGATATTCACAAAGCCTTTTAATGTTTAGTGGCTGAGATTCTGTGTTGTTCTGAGACAGCAGTGCTTTTGAGGTGTGTATATATATATATATATATATATATATATATATATCTATTTTGTCCCTTGCTTTGAAAGTATGACCATGGGATAAAACGTTAGTAGCCCAGGTATGTATCTGCTTGTCCTTGTTGTGATACTGCCTTGTTTTGCATTTCCCTTTTGTGTCTTGAAAATATGGGACATTTGAGGACAGGACAAAGAAGGTTAGCAGTCCCCAACTTTAAAAGTGCTCAATAAAGCAGCTTGTTTTTCTTACTGTTTAATATAATTCATTCCTTCTGCTCATCTCAGTATTCACTGGCAAAACTGTAGATCTGTTTAATTATCATAAATATTGCTTTTTTTTCCATTTGTGTGTAAGCTGCCTAAGCCCTGGAAGGCTGACTTTTTTTCAAGCTTTTTAATACATGCTGTTAATTGTTCCAGATCGTTGATATTATTGTTGGAAAAGATGAGAAAGGCAGAAAGATTCCAGAATATCTGATCCATTTTAACGGCTGGAATAGAAGGTAAGGACCTGTATGTGCGGTTTCAGTTCTTCTATTTCTTCTATATTATTCTGTAAAAAAGTGCATTGCACAGAATATCACATGTTGCAGGATTCTTTTTTGCTTTAATGAATGCCTGTAATATACTTGCTTATGTTGACATGTTGGTCTGTATCCATAAATTTCAGTGGATCAGTCCGACAGCTGCAAGTTTAAACTTTATGGGATATCTGTCTTTGTTATATACTTGTGGCTTCTAGGTTTCCATTAATGTATTGAGCTTTAATCTTGTTAAATCTAGATCTGGATTGTTTGGTTATCAAGGCCAGTACACGAATGCAGTCTCTGGCTGTGATGATTCATAGCATGTATCAGTACTACAGACACCATTGCGTGTTGAGTCAAAGTTTGAGAGATTATAGCAACACAAGAATTGAAGCCATGTGAATACCAAAGGTTGCAAACCTTTCATACATGTTGTTAATTTTCTTTTGACCTACCCTTAGCTGGGATAGATGGGCAGCTGAAGATCATGTTCTTCGTGATACAGACGAAAACCGCAGATTACAGCGTAAATTGGCACGGAAGGCTGTGGCTCGCATGTAAGAAATCCTTTTGATCTCAAAATGAATGAGAGATTCATTTTCAGATTCAAACAGATACATCCCAGTGTCTGCAAGTGACTTTGAACTCTTTAAGTTCATGCTGCTTCCCAAAACAGCCAGTGTATTCTAGAGAGCTACTTTTATCTTACTGAGCTTGATACCTACATGCTGTTATTAAATAACACTAAACAACTAACGCTTAATAACTATGCTATTCTTAACGATTGCTGCCAAATGTCTTAAGTGTTGGATCTACATCTTCCCAAAGAAATGTACTTGAAAAATAACTTAGGAAAACTGGAAGTGTTTTTCAGCCAAAGGTAATATAATATGGGTTGGCTATGGCTTTGAGGATCCATTTGAAAACACAAATATGAGGTAATGTACAGACATTAAGGTATCCACTCTCAAATAAACATTGTCCAAATTATCTCAACATTAATTAATAAAGATAAGCATATGTTTCCTGGGCATTTGCATGTAATATAGTTAGCTAGGTTAAGACAAACAATATTAGCCGAATTTCAATGAACCATTTTATGTTCTTCAGGAGAAGAAAAGGAAGAAAGAAGAGGCGTTGCAGGCTGCCTGGTGTTGACTCTGTATTAAAAAGCCTTCCTGCTGAAGAAAATGATGATAGTAGTGAAAACTGTGAGCTTGTTTTCATTCTTTAATAGCAGGTCTTATGCCTTTAATTTTTTGGTCATAGGATGACACGAGAGTATCATGGTCCTATTTGAAATATATGGAGCAGTCATATGAAGAGTAAGCACTATGCTTAATGCTAAGTAGCTGTTAAGTTTAGATTCCTCTTTTTTTCTTTGTATTCCAGAGGCTTTTTCTTTTATCACTCCATGTAGGTGTTTTACTTAGTAATTTCAGGTCTTAATGATGCTTTGTTTAGTGTAGCATTAATAGGTACGAGAAGTCTAGGCCTTTTGTGCTTGGCATTAGAATATAAGATCTTTCCCTGCTAGTGTTCCTACTATTTTAGGGAGCAATAAGTGGATTGTTTTGCTGTTTGTTTGTGGGTTTTTTTTGTTTTGTTGGGGAGGAGGTGGGGTGAGGGAGTGGTGGTGGGGTGTGTGTATGTTGTTGGGTTTTGTACGTTGTGTCCTTGTGTCCCATCTCCCCTCCATTCCTCCCCCTCCCCCTCAGTCTGCCTGGCACAAAGGACTGTTTTGTGTCATCTGATGGGCTGTTTTCACTTTCAAGCCTGGTCTTCTATTTCATAGCATTTTGCTTTGCAGCTTGAAAGATACCAGAAACACTGTCTGGCACTTACAATGTTAACTATTGCTGCACAGGTCCAGACTTCTGATTGAATGATTAATACAAAAATCCCTGTTCAGAACTAAAGTCCAGCAAAACCTAAAATGGTCAGTGGTTGTTCAGTAACATAGTGAGCTTTTAAAAGCTGTTCTTTCAGTTAGAGAGGGTGCAAGAATGCTTTCTGTAAATTTGTGTTCTATATTTAAAAAGTTTATAGTATGTTGTGAATAATAATTATGTGTTTAATTCAATTAGAACTATTAATCCTTATTAAATAAACAAGCTAATTGTGGTGGTTTTGTTTGCTTGTCCCTCTCCAACAACCCCCCTCCCCCCCCCTTTTTTTTTTTTTAAATTGAGGCCTGAAATTGTTTGGTCTTAATCTCTGCAATGTAGTAATGTGTGATAAATATCTGAACTCTCTTTTACACAGCTATAAGTAGTTCTTCTTCTGATGACAGTGATGAAGGAACAGATGAAGAAATAAAAAGTGAAGAAAGTGATATAGAAGAGAGGACAGAAATGGTATGTTCATGAGCTCCTTAATAGAATTCAGATGTATTTGAAACTATGGAAAAAATTGAGGTGTATAAAATATAGGCCACAGCTAGTAATTTAACTGGAGTTTAATCCAGAAAGCCAACCATATGCCAGGCTGTATCAAAAGGAGCATGTTCAGCAGGTTGAGGGAGGTGATTCTTCCCCTCTACTTTGCTCTAGTGAGGGCCCATTTGGACTTCTGTGTCCAGCTCTGGGGCTGCCAACATGAGGAGAAAGACCACAAAGATGATCAGAGGGATGGAGCACTTTTCCTATGGAGACAGGCTGATAGAGTTGGAGTTGTTCAACCTGGAGAAGAAAAGGCTTCAGGGACATCTTAGAGCAGCCTTCTAGTACCTAAAAGGGGCATACAAGAAAGCTGGAGAGGACTTTTTGCAAGGGCATGTAGTAACAGGGCAAGGTAGGAATGGTTTTAAGATGAAATAGGGTGAATTTATATTAGATATTAGCAAGAAATTATTTACTGTGAAGGTGGTGAAACACTGGCATGGGTTGCGTAGAGGAGTTGTGGCTGCCTCATCCCTTGCAGTGTTCAAGGCCAGGTTGGATGGGGCTTTAAGCAGCCTGGTCTAGTGGAAGGTGTCCTTGCCCATGGCAGGAATAGCAGCAGGATCCTTTTGGCTTTTGTTTTACTGTGAAACAGGCGTGTCAGCTCTGTTCTTACATAAAAATGTAAAAGGCTGACTTTAAAAAAAAAAAAAGTATTGTCTCTGCATTATTGAAAAGGAAGTGCAGCATAAACAGGTGTTCTGAAGGCCTGAACTGCAGCAGTGTGGGCAATCTGAAGCAGCAAAACCTAAGAAGTTGAATTCTTTTGTGTTAAATACTTAATTGAATGCTAAATTTAAAGTTTAAAGCTTAAGTTTTAATGGTTTAGAACATGAATTTGCAAATGACTTTAAAGCAGTACTGTTAAACTGCTTACAGTAAAGCTACTAGCCACTTAATAAGTACTATAAAATAATGTAAATTTATTTTTGCATGACAAAACTTGATTGTTATATTGTATCCTGAGTATTGAACTTTTTCACTGACATTCATAAGCACAACAAATATTGTTTAACTGATCTGTTGTAGAAAGAAGAACAAGACAGTCATACAAAAAGGGACATGGAAGAAAGAGCAATAAGCATAGAAATTCCTGAAGTCTTGAAAAAGAAGCTTGAGGAAGACTGTTACTATATTAATAGAAGAAAACGGGTATGAAACGAATGTGCACAGAGGGTTGGGGAGGGCAACCCTCAGAAGTAGTTTTTGTGTATATGACTCTTGGGGTTTTTTGAACTTTACTGGAAAAGTAAGCTTAGACAGTAAGGAAGAGTAAAAAGAGTGTAGGGAGCTAACTTCTCAATAGCTAAAACAGTGAATTGTCATTGTGTTTAAGAATGTGCATTTCGGTACCCAGTTGTATGTTAGAGTGCAGATTGTTTTTTAAAGCTGGAAATGTAAGCTTGTTATCCTGACCATGGTTTTGTTTGTCTAGCTGTTTATAAAGGATTGATCAAAAATGCAGTTTAAGGGTTAAAATGAATCACACCTGAAATACCTTCATGCAATAGAGACTTATTAAACTAGTCAGTACATTACAAGCTCCTGTTTTAGCTTGGTTATACTTACTGACTGTTGTTCTTAGACATTAATTTGCTGTTTCGTTTTCAGCTAGTGAAGCTTCCTTGTCAGACAAACATAATAACAATCTTGGAGTCATACGTGAAGCATTTTGCTATTAATGCTGCTTTTTCAGCCAATGAAAGATCTCGGCACCATCAAATGACTCCACATGCTAATATGAATCTTCATTATGTGCCACCAGAGAAGAAGTAAGTAATCTTTAGTCCACCTTTACTGATAGAAAAATTACCTTGCATTTTGTGTTCTGCTTCAAGACTGTTGACTTCTGTGAGGTTATACTGCGTTGTATGTCTATTTATGGGCTTAAAATTTCTGACACATGCCTAAAGTACAGTAACACTGACAATTTGGTTATCAGTGGGAGAGTCCCTATACTCGGAAAAGTCATAATGCAAAAATGTTAATATTGCCTTTTATAGTGTAAGTTCTTGCAAATATTGTAACCTGTTTTAGAATAATTTTCTCAGCACAGAGAACATATCTGATGTAGAATACCCTGCTTGAGTAAAACTGAACAGGTCCAAATTTTATAAAGGATAAAGATTTTATACAATTTTTCATAAAGAACTCCCAAGTGCAGATGATAATTTTTTTTTTTAGTTGAATTTAGAATTTAAGTTTTGTCAATGTGGTAAGCCTGCATCTTTGCAGCAGGTTTTTTTTTTTTTGTTTTTTGCTTATTTCTTTTGTTATGTTAAAGATTCTCAATATCAGATGAGGCTGCTTCCTTATCAAAGTCTACATGCGTGAAATCTTGTATTTTATCAAAAAGAAATCTTGGCTTTTGTTACTAAGTTCTATTTCAGTGGTGCATAATGATTGTATTCCTTACAGTATTTCGGTCTATGAGTGTCTAGGTTTATACTGATATCAGATTAACGATACATTCCTTCTTTGTAATAAAATCTCCCAAACAAGAAGGTACATGAGGGTTGTATGCACATTGTAAATTTTTTTTTTTCTAAAAAAATGTGTATGTTTAAGTGACTTCCTCAATAAAGATGGTGCTTTAATAAGGAGAACTTACAAAAGTTCAGTGATCCATTAAATAGGGGAGATGTGGCTGACGCCTTTACTGTACTAACACAGAAGATGTTTGACCTTATTGGATGTGATAGAATTTCTGCACCTGATGGTCCCCCTGACCTAATTTATATGTAGTGTTCAAAAAAAACCAGAAACAAACCAAGAAAAAGACAGTAGGTTTAGCAGGTAATATGGAAGGATAAGATGGGGTATGGGATTTGTAACATTGATCATTTTGGCAGAAGCAAATTGCTGTTACTGTACACATACATATATTTGAAACATGAGAGGTGAATATCTTCACAGAGGAGAGAGGTTGCAGGTAGGCTGCACTCAGTGTTCTGGGTTCTGTCTGTAGGACAACTACTCACCTCCTAACACTGTAAGTCTTTTACACAAAGCTAAAATTTAAATTCCTAGTAGCCTCTATATGTAGTGTTTTGATTACTGGAGCACTGGAAACTGATCTCCAATGCAAATTTATCTAGCTTTGTTGGGTCAATGGATATCTCTTAAGCACAGTCTTAACTGAATCTCAACAGCTATAGATCAAATTTTGCATGTGCCTGTTAGACAGAGATTCAGTCTATTGAGTACTTTTTCTGGCAGGTGCCTCTTTTTTCAGCATAGTGAACTTTGAAAAACATGATAATTGTTCCAGGAAAAAATACGACTAACTTAATTTACAATAGAGTTTATTTTATTAATCCAGTAAATAGTAAAGCAACAGAACAATTGTATGATTTTGTTTGAGTTTACTAAGCAGAGTTTTAACATCTGTATGTCTGAAGTTACCTATAGCAATCACTTTAAGTGTGCATATGATTACTTAGCGATGAAATAAGCATATTGTAGTTTAAGGTGTTAATGATCTATAGTAAAGGGGACTTTCCTACAACTGTGCTGAAAAATTTTGACATATAACTTTGAAATTCATAATTCTTTTTTTTTTTTTTCTTTTTTTCCCCCTCTAGTGTTGAGCTATGTAAAGAGATGGTGGATGGGCTGAGAATAACCTTTGACTTCACACTTCCATTAATTTTGCTCTATCCTTATGAACAAGCTCAATTTAAGAAAGTGACTTCATCAAAATTCTTTCTTCCCATCAAAGAAAACTCAACAAATACTAACAGGTAGTTAAGAAGTCTAGTACTACTTATCTTCTGTGGAAAATGCAATAGAATGTGGTTATGTGTGCAGCATAGGGTAATTTCTCACAGACTTTGGCTTAGAAATTGTCCTGATAAAATGCTGCACTCTTTGGTGAATTAACTTGCCTGAATTCAGAATTTGGAACCTGAGTTCTCATCTGGACAACTAGAAAAGGCGTTTGTATTGGTTGATACAGAGTTACGCTGCAACTTTATGAGGAAAAGAATTACACTGAAATGCAAATTTGTGTTCATTAGCTTTTAAATTTGAAAAAATCACTTCTGGAAAATAGTATTTATAAGAAGGCCTCACCACTTTGACAGTTAGTAGGAGGAAGCTGTGTAATCTGAGTAAGTATTTAGCAAGATATGTGAAACTTGAAGAATCTCTTTTGAAGGAAGAGCCACTATCTCTTACAGGCACTTCTTTAAAACTGCCTTTGTTTCCTAGAAATCAGGAGGAACTTTCTCCAAGTCCTCCTCTGTTGAACCCACCAACTCCCCAGTCAACTGACAGCCAGCCTGCTACAGGGGAGCCAGCCACACCAAAAAGGCGAAAAGCTGAACCTGAAATTCTGCAGTCACTGAGGCGCTCCACACGTCACAGCTCTAACTGTGACAGGTTATCGGAAAGCAGTGCTTCCCCACAGCCTAAACGACGGCATCTTGAGACCCCAGCTTCTATGCCAAAGCTATTCTTGCACCTGGAAAAAAGTAAGCTTTGCTCTAAATTGTTGCCTTAAGCAAGATTTAAGTCCTGTTTGGTTTTATTTTTTGTTTGTTTGTTTGTTTTGTTGGTTTTTAATGCAATATAGACTCTGGACTGAATGAGTGAAGTGTGAATTCATTACTTATCCATTATTTATCTCTGAGGTCTTATACCAAATGGAAAAGTACAAAGCAGTATTTTCAGTACTTTGTTTCTGCACTTCTCAACAGAATTCAAAGAGCTGCTTTCCTGTGAGCCTACTTCAGAATAACATTCATTAAATTCCAGTGTTTAATACATTAAAAAAATTAGCAGCAAACTTCAGTTATATTTAATGACTTATAGTTACATGAAACAAATTCTAAAATTTATTGCTGATTTCTTTTTATTTCTGTTTTGAAGAAACCCCTGTCCATAGTGGGTCATCTTCGCCTATAACTTTGACTCCTAGCAAAGAGGGGAGTGCGGTTTTTACTGGCTTTGAAGGAAGAAGAAACAATGAATTGAATGAGGTAATAGATTTGTATGTTACTGTCCTGGATTCCATGATTAAAAGTTTTGTGTACCTCAGAGTAGTTACATTTCAGAAAAGGTTTTGTTTGTATTACTTATTTCATCTTTGATTTTGAAGTTCTGTGGTGCTATAAAATGTTAGTTATGAAATCTTTTAATGTTTTATGTGTAGGTTTTGTCCTGGAAATTGATGCCAGAAAATTATCCACCAAGTGATCAACCACCACCTCCCTCATATATCTATGGCTCTCAACATTTGCTACGAATGTTTGGTAAACTGATGCAAAAGACTGTGCTCAATCAAAATTGCTTCCCCTTGCCCCAGTGATTGTATTTGCATAGTTTTCTGCTTGCTTTATTGCATTTAGTTTTATTCTAGGAGAAATGTACATTTTAATGTGTTTAAAACTCTTAGGCTGTTCATAAATTTGGTTATCTTTTACTGGCTTTATAAGCCTTCATTTAACAAAAGCAAACAAGCATTACTTCCAATATGCTATCAAACAGTGTTAGACCAAGCAGCATTCACTTTCTCAGAATGCTGCTTTTCAGTAGGGCTTTGAGAGATGAGTGAGTTACTTCAAGGAAATGGAAGCTGTAGAGAGAAGAAATTTTTATATTGTTTTATGTAAAACAGATAAAAGAAGTTGCTTTTACAAGAACAGGTGTAAACATTATTTCTCTTATTTACAGTAAAACTACCAGAAATCCTGGGGAAGATGTGCTTTCCTGACAAAAACCTGAAGGCCTTAGTAAAACACTTTGAAATGTTTCTGAGGTAATGTGACACAGTGTACCACAGCAGTGTTTGCATTGTTGCATAGATCTAAGTGTCCTGGAATGATAAAGGATTTTTAAAATGAGATATTAATGTTTTATAACTATAAGAATACATTAAAATTATTATATTCTAATAATAACAATTAGAATAAAGATTAATACAAGACTTTTGATCCTGTAATTCAAATTGAAAGGAACCTGAGCCCCCTACTTAAAAATTTGATAAACACAGTGAAGTAGAGGAGTCTGTTTATTAGTATGTATAGAATGACAATTCTGACTTGGCCAAGAAGCATGTTTGATGAAGAAATACAAGCTGCATTGTTATTTTTGACAGCATAATCTGAGAGTTTAGATGTTGCATCAGTACTAGCAGGGGGAGAAACTTGTGCTTTAGAACATGTTTTTAATTATGGAAGATTTTTAAAAGAAATATCTGTCCTAATTGAGCCTTGAACAGAAAGGTTTCTCTGTCATGAAGTGCAGGGGCTTGTAGACCTACCCAGACTCCTTCTCACCACACCAGCTCCACAGCTGGAGTCAGTACATTCATAGCTGCACCACGATCATCTTTGTCAGTCAGGTACTCTAGTTAGTAGTTCTGGGTGACATTACAATAGTGGTGGTTAGATACCTAGTGTGTTACTGTGTTGTGCAGCACCAATACAGTGGAAAATAAATTTGCCAAGAAAAACTTTCAGGAGAAAATGTTGTAAATGGTAAATATCTGGAACAAATGTGGAATTCCTAATTTAATTTTGGTCAAAGACTCTTCTATGTAGCCACATACTGAAAAGTAACATGATGCAGCACTAGCATATCTAAAGTCCTGTTAGAGATGAGGGAGATGAAAACTTCAAAATGTTTTTACTTAAATTTTAAATCTAAAATAAAAGATGTCTCTAATGTCAAATTTTCTACAATACAATTTTTTTTTTCTTGAAACATTAAATTTTTTTTAGTTATTTCTTTTTACAGCTCTATTTTGTCAGATACTGGTTAGTATTCAATCAGTGTTTAAGTTAAACATGACAGGATTGGTGCTTATTGTTGGAAACCTATTTTTGCTTGGAATTAATGTTATTGAGGGTGCTAAACTTGCTGTGGATCAAATTAGTTTCTCAGACCTCTGCTTGCTTAGATTCTTCTGTGTAGGGTAGAGCAGGTCTCTTTAGTATCTTAAGTGGAGTTTTTTTCATACCCATTGTATGAACGATCTGTGGTGGTATGGAATAGAAGGAAAGAGGAAATGTGTTCTGCAGCCTCCATACAAGCAGGGAGATGATTAAACTGAAAGTTCTAGTGGTAGTATTTGTATGTGTCTTATTTTTCCACTGGGTTATCTTGTTATAAAGTATAGTCATCTATAAATAGAAATTTAAAACAGAAAAAAATCAGGAGGCTTTTCCACAGCAGCATTTTTAGGTCAAGTAGAACTATGCTTTTGAAGCAAATCTCTTGGTAATTCCCACTTACCATGAGTTGTGTTGCACTGCAGAGTGCTCTGCATACATAAGCTATATTTCTTTTGGAAAACACAAGTAGAAATGTGCTCCAGTACTAGTGGGAATTCTGTCCTTAAGACCAGACTACAGCTAAACCAAAATGAGCACCCCAAGTCAAGCATAGTGTGCGTATTGCATATCTGTTTCAATAAAATTTTTGAGGGCTCTGTGGTTTTTTAAGTGCTCTCTAAGCCAGTGTCATGTATGTTTTGCTGATGCTGTTCTCAACGTTTCTTTTCTATGCTGAATATATTGATTTCTGTGTTTTCATCAGAATTGTTCAAATTGAGAACCTTCCTGAAAAAGCATCCAAGTTGCAGTTACTGCTATAGGAATCATTCCATTCTAGGTAGATTTGTCATAAATATTCTTCTTGGTCTAGTTTCCTTATGGGATATGCTATTGCTTGTATTCAAATAGGTAACGGAGAAACCAGTGCAAATAATTAGGGTCTTCTTCAACATATATTTGTGGTGCTTTAGGACATCTTTCATTTGGGTATTTATTTGTTTCATATGTTATTGAAGTAGGTCAAGCAATTACATTTTCTAGAAACTTGTTCAGACTTGATTTTTGTCACAGAAATACTTCTGTGTTATCTATTTCTCATCACAAGAGAAAACTTGAGGCTGAGGTGATCCTTTATACTAGATCTTCAATTTTCACATTCCATCTTTTTGATTTTGGGAATGAAAGGATTAATGAATGTTTATTAAAAACATTTTCTGTCACTTCTATTCTTCTAGCTTACCTTTTGAAAGATAAGAACTGTCCTACACAGTCTGTATGCACTAGATGATAGCAACCAGTTTACTGAAGATCATCTGATTTGTTTTAGTGAATTGCTCTTGTGACAAGCTGAAGTACCCTCCTTTTCCTTATTTTTCTAATATCAGATAAGGGATTAAAGCTATCTGTTTGCTTTAATAAAACTGTTTCTGAATCTTCTTTGAATTCTGGGTAGACGTAGTTCAAACATAAGCAGCTGTATGTATTTTTAAATCTTTAATGGGGTACACAACTGATTTAGTTCTAGTGTAGATACTGATTTAATTTTGAATTGTGATTTTTTTTTTTTTATGGGTAGAATTTACAGTTGCATTTAACATTTGTGCTATTACTCTCATGTGGGCTGAAAAACTGAGACTTATTTAATATAATAACACTTTGTCTGGAAGCTTGTTTTATTGAGTTTGCTCAGTACTTGATAGATACATTAAATTCATTTTGAGATGCTGCATGAATAATATTTTCCAGTCATGCCCTCAGGTTGCTGCTAGACAAGATTGATCTCAGTTGCCCAGACAACATATATTTTAAAGGATGTATGAAATGCGTAGAATCATAGAATACTTAGGGTTGAAAAGGACCTTAAGATCATCTAGTTCAAACCCCCCTGCCATAAGCAG
>JBAFWW010007716.1:26492-45717 GCA_036873685.1 Agapornis canus
CTCTGTCTCCTGGGGTGCTTTTGGGTGGAGAAAGGACAATTTGATAGCCCTTAAGGCAAGGAAGGAAAAAGCGGTGGGAAATGTGTCCTTGTGGTGTCACCAGCAAGGGCAAGGGGAGCCTGAAGAAAGGAGCTTTGTGGTGGGAAAGGTGGGGAAGCTGGGGAAGGTGGGCTGTGGTGTTCACCACCAAACAGCAGATCAAAAAGGTGAGGGATGAGTCTGGATGGAGGAAAAGGATGGGAGTCAACAGAGAATGGTGAACATGTGCCATACCAAGGCCTGCTAAATATCCACCTAGCCCAGGTCTTACACCCAACATCAGTCAATAGATCCCTGTGAGAAGAAGGAGCAAGCCTGGCATGTGAATCTTGGGGTTCTGAATCCCAAAAAACAGTGGCTCAGGGACAACCTGGTTGTGCCTGCAATGTGGTGGCTCATAGTCCCCAGCTCTGATGTTCTCCATGGATGTCTTTAATGCTCTTAACCTGCTCAAGGGTATGTTGGTCATCCCTGATCAAATGATGGCCAAGAGGTGGACTATGGAGAAGGGAGGGGAGAGGAGAGAGAAGGGTATCCCCATCGCGCAGAAAACACCGCTGGTGACTACTGGGAAGGGGGAATCTCCTGATGAGACTGAGAGCATCTCTAATACACGGCACTGTATTACTTCCTCTTTCCTGGCCACAACAAGAGATGGTCTTGAGTCTCCTTTAGTGGAGGCAGGAGGCCAAGCAAGGCAGGGGAAAATGAACCTGTTGTGCCCAGCCTTGGGGTGCCCTTGGGGTGGATTGTGGGAAACTCTCAGTCTCTACAAGAGACTGGAAATTCTGGTGTAATTATAGCCCTGCCGTGGGTTGTGAGAAACCAAGGGGCTTTACAGGTTGCTGTGCTGGGCAGTCAAAGTCACGGTGTGCAACTCCCCCAGGAGAAACATCGAGTCCCAACAGAGCCATGGGGTGAAGTTGGGCAGGATCAGTGCAAGCCCTCAGCCACCCCTTGGAATCCCCTTCCTCTGCCTCTGCAGAGCCAAGAATACATCACCGTACAGTGGTGATGCCTCAGGGGAAATCGGTTTATGAGGAGAGCAAAGGTTTGGGGTGCTTAGAAAAAGCACTGGAAGATGTGCTCTAAGGTTGTTGTGAATGGTAGACTTCATCTGCTTGATTTCCCCTCTATCTGGCTCATACCAAGGATGAGCCAGAAAGCGCAGAGAAGCCATTGAACAGGCTTTTGAGTAACAGGCACGTGTCCACCTGGGCTGGTTTGCTGGTGTCCATCCAAGCTTGGAGCTTTTAATGCCATGAGTCTGAAACTGCCTTTCAATGTTGTGGTCTAATACTGCAGGTTTGCAGTCTTTGGTGTGAAAACAGAAGCATGAAAACAAAACTTTGCCTTGGTTTTGCTTTATTCACAAATCATTTCATGTTTCTAGTTAAGTTACATCAGTTAGAGCTGCTGGACAAAAGGAATTGCTGTGCTGGTCGTGGCTGTGTCTTTTCTGGCCCTTTGTCTTGATTTTGGCTCTTGAGCAGAAAACTGAGGATTTCACCCTAATTTTTTTTATGAAACTGGTAGCGTTTAGAGCAATCTGTTTCTAAAGATAGAAACCATGACTGCAGCCTGCTGAGCATTTCTGCACAGGATCATCATAGAATCACAGAACAACTAGGTTGGAAAAGACCTTTAAGATCATAAAGTCCATCCTTTACTCCAGTACTGCCAAGGCCACCACTAACCCATGCACTGTGGGCCTCATCTACATGGATTTTGAACACTTCCAGTGATGGTGATTCAACTCTGAGTGCAGGACCAACAAAAATCTTGCCTGTGCATGAAGGCTGAATCATCCAGGGCCAGCAATGGTTATCACCTTGCACCATCACGATTTCATCTATCTCCAGGAATCCTTCAGCAGGAAATGACACATCACAACACTTGTGTGCCTTATCATCCCAGGAGCAATCGATGGAGGTAAGGCTGGAAATGAGCCCAGGGAGCTGAATAATTCACTCTTGATTTTGCATGGATGGATGCTGAGCTCCTGCCAAAGAGGTGATTGCTGTTTAGGGCAGGGCCAGATCTTAAAACAGGAGATGGGAATGAAGAATAACATTTCTCTTTTAGTGACATACTGGGAATGTTTGCATCCATCCTGAGCCATCAGGTGGGCACTGTGTGGTAATCCTGGCTTTCCAGGAATCATGCCTGCAGTGACCCACGGACCCATTGCTTTGCCTATGGATCCAAACTGAGCTGACTTAAGCACACCTCTGGTTTTAATTGAGATGAGAAATAGCTTTCAGTCGATCATTTCTCTCCTATTCTGTACTTTTCTGCAATTTTAGCCATTTTATATATATATACATATATATATTCTTGGCCAAAAGCGGAGGCTGGCAGAGCCAGAGTTGCTTTCAGCCGGCTCCATTGCTGTTTCACATCCAAACAGCATTTTCCATCACCCCCTTCAGCTTCTGATGCTGCAGGTGCTGGAAATACTGCTCTGGCCCTGAAATACCCCCGCTACCTATGAAAAACAAGTGCCCAAGCTTTGAAAATCCACAAAGCTACAAAGAACATAGAAATCCCCCCACACCGAGAACTGCTCTCAGTTTGATGCACTGCCAAAACCTGGAGTTTCACTGAAATGAGCTGAGAAAATGCCTCCCTGTCCTGTAACCCCTGCCCTTTGTGCAGCAATTTAATGTGTGTGTTACTGCATCTAGACTGGAAGAGGGATTCTGGCTTCGGACCAGATTCTGAAAAGTGAATAGATAGAAATTAAACAAAACCTGTGTGCGCAGAAAAGCAAAATCCACCAAATAAATATTTAGTTTGCTCAACTGAAGCTCTCTGAAGAGGCAAGAAGGAATTTTGCTGCTGAGATCAGCCACATCACTGGGATGAGATCCATTCCTTTTGATGGCAAACAGAGCCTTGTGTCTAAGCTTGGATTTTGGCTTCTCAGGAATGAATTCACCCGCACCACGCTGCACTTACCGAGGTATCAGCTCTTTGGTTTGCTGCGGTGAGATGTTGAGCATGGGAGTGCCCCTGCTTTAAAACATCAGAAATTTGGGCAGAAAAGGTGACTCAATGGGATCTGGTGACTGATAACGCTGAGTCTGTGCTGGAGTGGTGGCCTCGGGGTTCATTTACATCTCTTTGAGCAAGAAGTCAGGAGTGAGCTGCTTTTCTGTCAGCACTGGCCTTGACCCAAATCCCCCCCCCAGCTTTGCTTCATCTTTTTCAGGGTTGGCAGTGAGAATGCAGAGGGCAAAAAGCCCTGCGAGCTGTCAAGCCTCATTTCCTTGTGAATAGAGTTGCTGCTATCTACTAGTGGGGTTGAGCATGTGCCTTGGCCTCTCCTTCATCATCTCTACTGTGAGAGTTGCTATTTAATAGAATCACAGAAGGGTTTAGGTTGGGAAGGACCTTAAGATCATCAAGTTCCAATGCCCCTGACATGGGCAGGGATACCTCACCCTAGAAAATGTCACTCAAAGCTCTGCCCAGCCTGGTCTTGAACACTGCCAGGGAGGGAGCATTCACTCCAGCACCTCAGCACCCTCACAGTAAAGAACTTCTTCCTCGTATCTAACCTTGTATCTAACCCATTTTAAGTTTGAGCCCATTCCCCCTTGTCTTATCACTGCAGTCCCTAATGAAGAGTCCCTCTCCAGCATCCTTGTAGCCCCATTCAGATACTGGAAGCTGCTCTGAGGTATCCACGCAGCCTTCTCTTCTCCAGGTTGAACAGGAGGTTTGCAGGAATTTTGCTGCTGAAATCAGGTAGAGTTGAGGCATGGAGTAAACACCATTGCCAATGATAACAACATCCCTGGGACCTCCAGGAGCAATGGGGATGTCTCCAGGACTACCTGAATGAATTATCCCTGCTCAGTTAGGTTGGTACAACACATTGTCCATGCCAAGGTGCTTCTCCAGGGGAGTGAGAGGAAATCTGTGAAGAGGGATCAGGGTGCACTGACTTGCTGCAAAACTCCTAAGTGCATGGCTCCATAGGTCCCCAGTTCTGAGGGAGTGTTGTAGCCATTGCACACAGTGGGGCAGCCTGCAAAACAATGGTTTTGCACCCCAAGAATGCTGGTTGCTTGACACTGCTGGGGTTAGAGCTGTTTTTTTGTCATTGTCTCTTGGCTGTATTGCTCACAAGAGGCAAAACTGTAGCTGGAGAGGAAATGGAGTGTTTGCAGCCTCATCCGTTCATGTGCGTGCATAGAATGGGTGAGATGGGAGCTGAAGGAGGTAGGAAAAAGGGAAACTGTAGGTATCAGCTCTAGGATGTACCTTCCTATCGGATGCATGCTAGAAGTGATCAAAGGGTTTGTTTGTCATTGTCCACATTGAACTTCAGAATGGAGAGTAAAGGTAACGTTCTTCTCTCATTTATCTTCAATTCTGCAATTTTCAAGCTCTGCCCATCCCCCAAAAAACTCAAAACAGGCGTTTTGACCAAATGTTTGGGCCTGAATGAAATAGAAGAGTTCTGATGGAGGGGAGCTATCATTCCAGCTTCTATCTGGTTGTTGGGAGCATGGATTCCCTTGGCCTGAGACTGGGATGCTCCGGGTGGCTGTGACCAATGCTTCTGCAGCCCCTACTTGCTGAGCATGAGTGTGGGACTTGAGCTTGGGGACAGCAGGACACATTCCTTTGCAGAGGGACATAATACAGTTATCCATGAACAAGGGAGCTTCTCTTCCATCATACACTTTGTTAATTCAATAAATATGGTCCCAGACAAGCTGCAGGGCTGGGGAGGAGGGTTTTTCTGTCCTATTGAGTAGGCCAGTGAATAAGAGATATATTTCTTTTTTACTGCTGTTACTAATGCCATTGTACTGCTCATCCTTTCTTTTTACCCACTAATTTTTGGTGCTGGAGGTGGCAGGGTGTGATGGCACATTAACCCTTGTGCTCCTGCCTCATTCTTGTACCTGTACTGGAGTGATGAGGCAGAGCCAGACTTCCCCTTAGGGTGAAAGGGTGTTTTACAGGGATAAACAATAGAAAGAGGGAGAAAACCAGGTCAGAGATGAATCCAGGCCTTGGAAGGTTTGCAAAATAGCTGGAAATCTCACAAGGCCAAGCTGTGCCTCATGAGATTTCTGATACTTCCCACTTCTGGCTGGGCCAGAAATACCGCAAGAACAACGCTGCATCATCATTCTCAGCGCTGGCTTTGCTCTTCCCACACTCCCAGCAGGGATTATCCTCCCAGGCATCCTCCAGGCTATGGATCCGTTGGTGCTGGCTGCAGCTCCAAGAGCAGCATCACTGAATGGTGCATGGTGCAGATGGTGTCCTGCTCTTCCTTTGGACCCATGTGTTGTGAAGGAAGGTATTTTTGGTCAAGAAATCAAACGACTCATTTGTGGATCTAAAGAACTATCTTGGGACAAAGCTTGTGCCTCCTTGACAGTCCTATGCCAGTGCGTGCAGCTGATGGGGGTCTTAAACCACCCTGGGTAGGTAGATGCAGAAGGGACATTGCACCCCAAGCCTCTCAGATTATGGGATTGTGAACCCCAAAGGCTGCCGGTGGCCAGGGATGTTGTGCAATCCCACTCCACACATTTCAGTTCGGTCCTTACCCTTTCCGCCCTCCAGCCGGGTTTGTTATACAGAGGAAGCTTGTTAGGAGCCTTGACAAACAGACAGGAAACCGAGTCTTTCACTGCGTGTACACATTGTCTGCCTGGGGCTAATTTTGAACATAAAAAGACAGTATTTATTTCTTTTATTTATAAATCCTGAGCTTTGCACTTTGAAGACTGGCACACACTCTTGTTGGGCTAGGAAGTGTGCAGGGGAGGGCAAGGGGAAGAGCAGCTGTCGCGGCAAGGAAAGCCTGGCTCCGGTGTGTGTGTCAGGGTCAGGGCAGCCTTGGATGCTGTGAGATATGCAGGGTGATGAGATACCAGCAGAGACACTGCAAATGATGGGGTTTGGGCTGAACAGCTGAGTACGACTGCTCTTTGGGTTGAGACTCCACCAAGGACCTTATGGGCATCCTTTGGGTTGATGATGGTGAAGGTGATTCCAGGCTGCAACCCACACCATCTGGTTGGAGGCTGAAGTTCTGGTGGCTCTATGTCCCTATGGAGGTTTGGGTCATGGGGAAGCAGTATTAGTGAGGTCTGATGGACAATGCTTATGTCCTATGGGCATCACTGGCCTTGGCCACCACATCTGGAGAAGCTGCTTAGCATCAGAGGCAGGGTAAAGATGGCCTCGCACTCCCACTATAGGTTCCTGGCCCCCAACAGTCCCTGGGGACTCTCATGAGATCTTCAGGGAAATTAGAGGCTCCCTGGGAGATGGTTTTTCATCATTTTCCATGTACTGGTGGGTATTTCCAGGGCAAGGTAATGTGATAAGAGCAGGCAGATATTAGTCACTGCAGCAGACTTTAAAAGTGAAAACACGAAGTTGAAAACTACCAAACCTATGGCAACTTCCCAAATTCCACCTGCAAAGCAGCAAAACTCACCTAAAAAGGCACAAAAAAAGTGAAAGTTCCAGCATTGCTTTTTTTGTGGGGGTCTGTTTTCTGTTGTTGCTGTTGTTTTTGGAGAAGCATCATGCTGTATTCTGAGAAAGGGGAAGCTAAGGGGCCATCAGCTCTGCAGGGTTGTGCATCCACATATGGGTACCCCTTGGAAGAGCAAAGATGGGGGGGGGATTGAGCCCCAGAACCCATGGCTGCATCGGGGCTTGGGCAGTCATAGAATCAGAATGGTTTGGGTTGTGAAGGACCTTAAAATCACCCAGTTCCAACCGCCTGCTATGGGCAGGGATGCCTCACACTAGACTATGTCACCATGTCACCATGCTACCATGGCAAGGCAACAGCAATGCTGGAGTTTCTGTGGCAGAGCCAGGAGGTGCAGAATGAGACACATAATGAGACACATGAGTGTGTCCTCCCCATCTGCCCCGTTAGGGCTTTGCACGGATGAGTTTGGGCATGGGGCCGCTCCATTGTTCCTCCTTCTGCACAGCCACATCCCACCCATGAGCTCAGTCTCAGCTGCACCCAAAAAGACACACCGGCCGTAGCGGCTCTTTTCTTTATTTAACCCTCCTTAAGCCCAGGATCGATGAGCCACTTCCACATTTTGTGCCAGCCATGGCCCAAAAAGCCTTGGAGCCGTTTCTCCTCCTTGCTTGCAGATGCTCAAACCACACGTGCCTTCACCCAGCCTGGCCCATCACAGATGGACATGGCTATAAATACCTAAAAACACAGCCTGGCCGCAGGCGTCTTGCGAGGGTCACACAGCCAGAGCAGCTGGGGCTGAAAAGATGGGCTAAAAATAGGGGCATGGTGTTTCAGAAGATCCCGAAATGCAAGGTGAAACTGGGTCCGGGTTAACGGAAGAGCTGAGCATGTTGAAGGGCTTATTTCTGCTCAGGGAGGCTCAGTAGGGCTAATGTGGGAGCATGGTAGCTTTTGTGCATGGACTTAGTAGGGTGTCACCTCTGTGCATCACCCATGTTTGCTCTTTGGGGTCACTGCCAACACAAGAGGCTGCCTTCTTGGGGACCAGAGGAGATAAGCCTATGCTGTAGGCACAGATGTTCCTTTTGGGATGAAAACTTGAGGGTTTGAGTCCCTTGCATCATCCAGTGGGTGCAGGCTTATTTCCAGCTCAACATCCTCCTGTAGTTGTACACATGCCTGATAGAACCCATGCAGATCAGCTGAGCCCCATCCTACCCAAAAGGATGCTCAGCCCTTCTAGCCTTTTATAACGATGGCAGCTGGAGATCTATCTCTATTTCCAGCCATGAATCACAAGCTGGTGGCCTGCATGAAGGTGTGTGATCCTATTCAGGTCCTCTTAACCCACCACCAAGACTAGGGGAGCCCATCATGGCCCCATCTCCCCCCCTCCACCTTGCACAATCCTCTGGTCCTTCTCCTTCCTTGCGCTGGGTGAAATCAGAGCTGTTATTTCAAAGAGCAGCTTGTGATTTATCGCTGTAATCTCAACCACAAGTTGAGCTGGCAGGAGTTAGGGGAGCCACGAGGAATAAGAGAAGGGTTAGCTATTAATTTCTGCATCCTCTATGCTCTTGAGGTTTTTATTTCTTCAGTACAACAGCAAGGAAATACGGGTTTCTGCTGAGTAAAGAGGAGAAAATGAAAAGGACAAAAAATTGCTCAGGATTTGTGCTAGAGTAGCTCATGTTGGGCCATTCCTTTGCATATTGTTAAAAAAAATAGCAGCTTTCTGAACCTTGAGAACTGAGGTCATTGCAGAAACAGCCCTTTCTCTGCAGGGACAATACCCTGGGAAGGACACTGGGGTTGTGCTGGTCCATGGACAGAGCTGAGTGGGGTTTCTTCTCTCTTCCTCCCTTTTTCCTTCTCCGTAAGTCACTTTTACAGCTCTCAGCAGTCACTTTGGAAAGCACAGCTTTGCACCAATGTTAATGAGTCTTTAAATCAAAGGGCAAGCTGAAGGGTTTGGTGGCTAACTCAGATGTTGTGTCTCCTTCCAAGCTGGGGAAGTACAGCCCAGGGCATCAGAGACGCAAAAAACTCCTAATACTAATAATACTCCTATCCTAATAATGTCTGTGAATAACAGCACCTTTATCTTTATTATGTGATTTTTTCCCCTATTTTAATCTTATTTATCTATGTTTCTACAGTTTATTAAAGCTCTAAATTCTATCTTCACAAGCTTGGCTTTGCTTTGAAAGTGTATTTTTTTGCTAAATATCACTGAGTTTAACATTATCTTATGTAATTCCAGACTCTGGAGGTCCAATAAACACCCCCAGATCTCGAAACACTGGAGGCTGGTAGAACCCTTTGCATCCAGTACCCTGAGCTCCCGATGTGCTCAATAGAAACCCATCAGTTTTATACTTCTATTCCTTGTCTTACAGAAGTAAAGTCTGTTTTCCAGCCTTGCTGCAGACCGTGGAGGAGTCAGACAGCATTTTAACCCAGTCTTAGGAAATGACAAAGCATTAACTCCCCTGCTAGGCACTGGAATAGTTTGCACTAAATACAGTCTTTTCAAGAACCCTGCAGTTAGTTTCCAAGCCAAGAAAAGAATAAATGTTGTTCTTTCTTGGTCTTTCTGGTTTGCTAATCTACTTCAACATTTATTAGCAATTATTTATTTCCTTCCCCGTTGGCTGTTTATGGTGCAATTTTTCAACAAAATAGGCATTACTCAATAATAAACCTCAGCAAAATGGCAATTAGGAAATGTGAGGGGGGTTGCGGGGATGGCTAACATTGATTCTGGCCTTTCCCCATGTACAAAACATCATTTTATGGCTCAAATGGAGCTGGAGATGCTGTTCTGGGCTGCAGACCCTGACTGGGACAGCCTTCACCCCATCCTTTCTGCAAAGGACACAGGGGCTTGTGTCTGCTGTTTGCAGCCTTTGCAAGGGGCAACAAGCTGAGAATCACGTATTTAGGAAGACCTGTTTTCACTGTCCCTTGGGTTATAATTTGCTTTCTTCCCTTTGGGTTTCGGCAATGAGGAAGATGTGTAAGAAAACAGGATTCTTGTTCCTTAATGAAAATGCTCAGCGCCAAAAGACTCCCGTGAGTTCCCATAAAGCCATAAGGCAGTGCAAAACCGAAATGGAAATCAAATAATGTAAGAGAAAAAATAGCTCAGCCTTTCAGGGCAGCATCTCAGGAACGTTTCCCCATTCCCTTCCTCTGTGGAGAGAGCTCTGCACTGGCGCCCTGCAAAATCCCCCTGCCCAGAGCCATGGCTTTGCTGAGAAAGGGCTTCGCCATGGCTTGCATGCAAGAAGCCACAGCAGCGGAAAGAAAAAGCTTCACATTGAAGTAATGGAGCCCTTTTCTACCTGTATGTGCATGGAGCACTTTGCACCGATCACCCGCATCCCTCTTACTGGGTGCTGATGGAGAGTTGGAATATGGTGCTGGGTGCTGGCAGAGGATTTGGACATAGTGTTGGCCCCTCTCTCATCCCATGGGATAGGATTAAGCTGGGGGTTAATTGCAAAAACCATCCCAGAACTCACCAGGGCTGGGTGAGGGCAGGAAACACGGTAGAGAGAGGTGAGAGAACAGTGGGTGCTGCTTGAAGGCGGGGGACAGCACAGTTGTGGTTCTGCTTGGCTGGAGCTATCACCTAAAATTACCATCCTCGCTGCAGCAGTTTTGCTGGTTAGGGAAACTTCATTTTCATTTTCCGACTGGTTTTCCGGCCAGGACATAGCACGAGATGCTCAGCGCCATGGGGCTGTGGTTTGGGTTTGCTTCGCTATGTCTTTGTGCTTCACCCCTCACAGCAAGGAGGATGGCATGACAGCTGGACTGCTGTGCAGGAGGGCCATATATCCAGTGATAGCACAGCATCAATCATATAATAACACCTCCCCCAGGTTATGATAAACTTGTTAAATCTTCTGTGCTCTAACAGGCAATATACATAAACTTTCCATAGGCATCAAACGCTCCTTGAGACAAGACTAAGCTCACCAATAACAAATCCAGCAGAGCCTCATCTATTTATATGAGCCATTAAGGCACAGGGACAATCCACTGTGTATTCCTTTACGTCTGCCATGAATCGTGCGTTCCCATGTGCTGTGCACTTACCCAGCCAAACCGCTCCCTCTGCTTATGTTCAATATTTCCTCTGCACTTCAAGGGGCTGAAAACATTTCTCTTTGTGGATTCTTTTCAATTCCACCCCCAAAACAACTCTCTGAATCATTCAAAGTGTGGATGTTTGTACCAAGTATTCTACAGGGAGACTGGGAATTATTTCACTGCTACAGACGTTTCTCATGTCTTATAAAAATTCAGATATCCTAATCTCAATGTAACTAAAAGACAGAGCTAAGATAAAAGTGGCTTGTTTAGTGTACAGATTTCTTTTTAGCTGCTTATTCTTGGTTGTTGCCATTGAAAAACATGTTTTTCTGTTCATTATATATAGCAGCGCAGCTCGTGAAAAGAAAAGATGACTTTGAAGAAAGCAAAGCCAGTCTCTGAAATCAGGAGTTTCAAATCCTTCTGGAAAATGCTTATGAGGATCATGGGGAAAAATATCTCACTAGAAATAACAACCACAGGCTGGAAAGTGAACAGTGGAAATATTCTTATGTATGAACAGCCATTGAAAAACTCCACAGCCATTGAAAACCATTACAGTCAGCATTAATTAGGGCTGATTGACTAAAACCAGAGTCTGACATGAGCTCAGCTCTGCTCACAGGGCTGCTCAGAGCCTGTACTGAGTCACTGTGAAAACCACATTCTAAGTTGTTAGAGGAAGAAAAATAAATACATATATGTATGTGTGTACATATACATGAACAGGTGGGATTTTCCATGGCCATGAGTGATAGAGGAGTCTAGAATTGGGCAGTAGTCCCAATTAATGGAGATGGTGCTGCCTGCTCCCCAGCACCAGCCACATTTGGAAGCTTGGGAGAAGGATGGGTTATGGTCTTCAGAGTGCGAGTGAGACCTTGCATCCCTGCTAGGGATGTGCATCCCAGGAACTGTAAAGGCAGGAACATGGATGGAGAAATGGCACTGCCTGTGGAGGAGGAGGACTTCTAAACTCCACAATTTCCACCTCAAAAGGTGGAAAACCACTTTTTTCACTTTTTCTTTAAACGATAGAAAACAGGGAATTTAGAAGCCTTCCTGCTCCATCCTGCTGCAGACAGGATGTTGCACTTCCTGTGCAGGCAGAATGATGCACTCCTTGCTGCAGTCAGGATGCTGCACCCCGTGTGGAGGAGAAGGGCATCTAAAATCCTTGTTTTCTACCTCAAAAGGTGAACCCCGTGGAATTTAGAAGCTCTTCTCTTCCATTTTCTGCAGGCAGGGTACCCAAGCCTGGATTCAGCCTTACCAGCAGCATATGGGTGCCAGCCATCAGTCCTGTCTGAGGGTGCTCCTCTGTCCAGAGAAAGTTGTAGGGCCACGAAAAACCACTTCCTCAAAAGCATCACTGCTGTTTCACCGTTGGAAAGGCTGAAGGTTCATTGTGTGTTACTGGAGGGAGAAAACATAGCCAAAGCCTAGAGAAGGAGGGCTCTAACCATCCTGGGATGCAGTTCTGCTTGGCTTTTGGGATGCGCTTCCAGCATGCTTAGAGGATGGAGAGGTTTGAGGACTCAGTGAAACTCCTACTCTGCAAGCAGGAACTGGCTCTCCAAGACCCATTTCCCTGCCCCTTGCTCCAAATCCCAAAACTGATGATTTTGTGACTTTTACATGAGGTTTTTTGCAGTCAGAAATTCACATGGCTCTAACAGCCTTGTGAATAAGTGAGATAAGTGCATGATCCTGGTTGGAGCTTGTGGTGTCTGCTGTCTTCTGCAGCAACACAGAGCTGGAACATTCATTGTGCAAGAGCATCTCCGTCACCAGCTCCTATGTCTGAATTTGGGGCTGGGAGATGGAGAAAACAAGACCCATCACCTTTTATTGCATGTTTTTTTTTTTTTTTTTTTTTTTTTTTTTTTTTTTTTTGGGTTTTTTTTTTTTTTGTGGGGGTTTTGTTTTGTATTTTGGTTAAGCTGAAGCAGTGCAAGAGACTTGCAAAAACTTGAACCAGATAGCATAAGAGGGTAGTTCTTACTGGTCTTAAAATACAGAGAGACTTACTAGTGTGTCCCCCAAAATCCACTTTCAGTGGAATGTTAAGAAGCCTGTGCTGGAGGGGAGGCTTAATAGTACAGTTACACTTCTGGAATGAACCTGTAATTTTTTGAATGTTCATGGCTGATCACATTTATGATAGGATTCATATCAGAATGGATGAAAGAGGTTTTGCACTTTGCTATTTGTCATTTGTTGGTTACTCTTCAGAGAGTGACTTGTAGCAATGTTTTCTAACCTGACTCAGCCAGAATAGCTTAAGTTAGCTGAAGAAATGGGGAAAAACTGACTGAAGCAGGCAAAGGATCCTTCATACAAGGAAGCCTGCCAGTGGACTTCAGAGACAGTCTGCTGCAGAGGAGGAGCTAAGCTGAGAAAGCAGATTAATGGGCAACGATAGCGTACACCACCATAGCTGTTTGCATAAGTGGTATCTGTTCTGGTTCCAGATTAAGAGAGTTTTATTTAAGTCTGTACAGAAATTAAGGCTAGATTGGATGGAGCTTTGAGCAACCTGGTCTAGTGGAGGGTGTCCCTGCCCATGTCAGCGTATTGGGACTAGATCTTTTGAGGTCCTGTCCAATCCAAACTAGCCTGTGATGAGTCAATGAGTTTACACCAGTGTAATTTTAGTGAATACCTGAACTAGTTAATCTGCAGCACTTGCCTTCAAGAGCAGGGTGGTCCAACATTAGGTGTGGCAGAGGATTTTCCATATGGCTGTTCTTGGGAGAAGGCAGGGGAGAACAACTGCACCACTGCATTAAATGGAGGTATTCAGTTGATGTGGCGCATAAAGTGTGCTGCTGCATTAAGTACTCAAGGTGCTCAATTGACACTGATGCTACTCATTGTGGTACCTGCTCTGACTTTGTCAGTCTGACAGTATGTAACCAACTGGACACTCTGCCACAGAAGTAGAACTGTAGAGTGCTTTACGTAGATTGTAAAGATTACCAAAGAAGGATATATTAACATAACTTTAATATTTATGTTTTTTTCTCAAGTTAGGCTTTACTTTGTGCTGCTTCAAAAAAAAAAAGAAACAAAAACAAAAAAAAAAAAAAACAAACAAAAAAACCCAAAGCCCAACCCCGTTCTTTTATGTTCTGTGTTGCCTTTCATTTGCTACTGTGTTGCTGTGTTTTTCAAGCTCCTATTCCAAAGCTCAGGTTTTCCTGTGGTGTCCTTTTCCACTGGACTGACTGAGGCAGATGTGACCAAGTGCTCATTCAAAGTATGTTCCGTGTCCCATTCAGAAATCAGATTTATGCAGATGTAAGGGTTTCACTTGGCATTTAGTGTGGGCTAACAGCAAATGTGTGGTCGAAACTGGTGGGAACTTGTCAGATAGTAGCGCAGGGTGACCTTGCTCTGGATTCTACTAAGAGGTGTGTTTGCAGTCAAACAGGAAATAAAAACCTGATTGGAAATAAAAAGCTGTTACTGCTTTTCATGTTTGCATCATAAAAAGCATTATCAAGACATCTGGGAAATACACTGGGGAGATTGTTGCTGAAGTTATATATATATATATGTATACATTAAATCCTTTGTTTCTTAAAAGTTATACATTTTCTCCTCTGGAGTCCTAAACATTTCTCACAAAAGTATGTATATGGGGGTGGAAATCAGTTTTTCAGGGCATGGGGGAAGGAAGCAACAATATCTAATCCATACCTGAGTCTCCCATCAAGCATTCATCATGATTGTTGGCTGTACAAAAGCACAGTGCTGACAGCTCCTGGACAGACAGCCATATCTGAACTTCTGGCCTAGTGTGTGATCACTTTTAACTTTGATCTACTAGTGGAGCTACAAAACAAGTTTGTGCTTCGGAGCGTACAAGGAGAAAATGCCAAAGAGCCCCAGTGCAAGCATGCTTAGGCCAAATGCATCATGTGGTATATTTTTTGTTGTCCCATGTAATAGAGAATTTGCTTTGTTATATGAGGTGATCATGTTTAATTGCATTAAGAAGTCAAGTTGCCTATCTATTTATGCATCTTAGTGTAATGAGTTGCCCTGGAACAATGGTTTTAGATGGTACATTAGTTTTGTAATGTGTTTGACCATAATGAGTACAACCTTGATGGGTTTATGCTGTTTTTTCACTTGCTTATGAAACAATGCATTTGGTGAGACTTCCAGCCTTTTTGTATAGCTGGGTAATTTTTCTGTATGCAATAGTGAATACAGGTACTATTCCTCTACATTCAGAGGTACCAATGCAGTGCTTCTGCCTCAATTTTTTGGTGGTGTTTACTTCAACAACACGCTTCCCACCCTCCCCCCCAACTCCCAAACTGAAGTTTAGAATATATATTGCCTCAGGAAAATACTGTCAGCAATGACTGTGTGGCAGATGTAGATGCTTACTAAGATCTAACTCAATGCATCCTCCTTATTCCATGCATTATGTATTTTCCCCTTCTAATTCGTATAGCAGATGACTTTTTTGCATTAAGGCTAAGAAGTATAGCAAGCTGAATAAAACCAGCGAAATATAAACACATGCTCAAAGATGCAAAGGAGAAATCTGTTCAAAAAAATAAAAGGGGCAAAAAAAAGCACCTGTTGTTCCTCCTGTTTGTCAATTTGGAGTAGTCGCTCACATTATGTGAAGTGGATAACACCATTGTAAAGAGAATGAACAAAGCTGAGATGCAAATTGATACATCCCAGTACTAATACAGACCTTTAAAGTGTTTGCTAAGGGATGGAGTAATTTCTTTGCCATTTTGTTGCTTGAACTGTCAGAAGGTTTTGATTGAGGATGTTTTTCTCTTACCAGTATATTTGATCTATTTCTGGCAAAACCAACCTAGGTATTAAAGCATTGAATCATACAGTATGTTCATTGGGATATTTCAGTGTGATGCCAGAAAACAGCATATTTGTCTAGCAAGAAATTGATTCAGAGAAATCTCCAGGAACTTGCCAACAGAGTTTAAATTGACAAGCAGGTATTCTTTATTGCGGCGTTGGGTGACAGGGGGATAGCTCTTCCTAGTGTGTCTCATCCGAGCATCAATCAGGCTGTGATTATATTGTCCTTAAACATACATTTTCATTGAGTTACTTACACTTTACATCGTATTTCTAGAATTCCTCCCGCATGTGCACTAAAATGTGGTAGTGGGCTTTGGGACCCCGGTGGTTATTTCTTCATCCTCTTCCTCTTTATCACTTTGTTTTAGGATCATTGTCATATCAGTAACCACAGGCAGGTTCTGGCCAGTTCTTGCACAATGCTTTACTTACCCATTTCGTTACCTCTGTAGCTGCTAACAAAGCCTTGAAGTTACTTATTTACAACCCCATTCTTCAGTCAACCCCATTCTTCAAAATGTAGAGATGTGTTTAGTTCTCGCAAAATGAACATCAGACATTTCTATCATAGCAGGAGTGTACTGGCTGTGCTTCTAGTAGCTGTGGTTGTTGAACAGATGTTCTATTTATTATTTTTTTTCTAGTCTTTATTTATAACCTATTACTAATTACCAATCTGATAATTTAGTAATCTTTATAAGTCCTTTCCAACCCTAACTATTCTATGATTCTATATCTCCCAAGTTCCTTCTTGCTTTACTCCCTTTCTTCTTTCCTTGCTTATATTTTCTAGTAGTCTAGAAAATTACAGAAATGTGCTTGTGAGGTCTGTGGAGATAAGGAGAAGAATGGTTCTGACTCAGACTAATTAAGTTGCACATAGTTTTCGTAGGTGTTTAGATGTTTCCAATTCATTTTGAGGTATAATCATCAAATACATGTTAGATATAATTAGGATTTTATTTGTAGTTTCAAAAGTAGAGCCCAAGTGAAGAGTCAGGTGAATTGAATGGTGTAGATGTCTAGTCAAATTATTGGATAATTTAAATAGGCTGAAATTAGTTCTGTGTATGTCAATGTTTTCCCTTTTAATTGTGGCTCTCTGATTTCTCTTGGTTACCTGATGCCAAGTATTTTAAATGAGGGACTTTAGAGAAAGTGTAAGGTTGATTAAATGTCAACATGACTAATCAAAACATCAGATTTCGCTATCAATTTTGCCTTAAGCATAGAAATGATACCATCCCCTGCTATGAGCAAAGAGACATTCTACCCTTCTTCTTGCAGAAGCTTTTTGGAAATGCAGAACACAACAAATGTGCTGCCACACGCCTGACCTGCCAGAGGTATTGCTCTCAGTGGAAGATCGGAGGTAACCTGCAGCTCTTCCCAAAGTGCCCTCAGCCCAAACAGAAGGTGCTTATGGTGTTCCACTGGTGGGCTGGGGGAACTGGTAAGCACACCGTGCGGGACTCCTCAGAAGGAATAAATCTGCACTAGTTGCCTCTTACACTTGTGTTTTAATGCTGGCAGTACAGCAAATGCTTTCATAGTTGATATTTAATAAGAGTTGTAGGCTGCTGAATTAAGAAATGGAAAGTAGTTCTATTGAGGTTTCACATACATGACTAAGAGGTAGATTTAACTAATTGTTTTTAATCAGATTAATGAGGAATTTATTTTCTGTTACTGCAGTGATATAATTTGGCACCAGAGATTTGTGCATTAGAAAAAAGTAGATCATTTATTAGAAACAGTGTGAGTAGTAACTAATTGGACATTTTAGAAGGATTTTGCTTACTGGCAGATGGATGATGTGACACATGTAAAGCATATGCAGTATTGCCAACTGTAGACATTAGAAATCATGAGTCAGACCCTTAAAAGTCTTGAGAGTGATTAAGAAAATGCGAAGATTAGCTCCTGTTCCTTTGGCCTCTAGGGTAACATGAGTCAAGCTTGTGACAACACTTGCTTGAGACTTCAGAAAGGAAAGCTAAGTTTTTCTGGCTAATCACATCTTGTAGAGTTGGATCTTTAGGGGGGAAAAAAAATAAAGCAAGCACAAACTCTTGCAAGATTGGCAATGGAATGATGATTTGGCAGTGCTCTAATAAAGCAGGATGCCATTAATCTGAGAATAATCAGAGGCTGTATTTATTTGTGAACATCTGTGTGAACATAATGCAAGCCTCAGATAGCAAGGTTTTCTGGGTGGGGTGGTTGTATCTGCTAATCTACAAAACAGTTTGCTGTTGCAAAGGCATAAATCTAAATTTGTAGATCACATTTTCTTTTACTTGTTTGGAATGTCTATTAATAAAGTGAGGGAGATAAATTATTTGCCATAGTAACAGAATTACCCTGTGCACCGCGAAGAAGTTGGTGAAATCATGCATTGGAAGAAAACAGGAAGCAAGATGAGAACTCCACTGTTTCTACACTGTGTGTGTAAGATTAATATGTTGTTTATGTTGTTTGACCCACTTGTTGAATTATTTGTCCCTCTGGTTGTGATTAGAGAGACAAGAAGTTGTCACTGTTGCCTTAGGCCCAGCTCTGTCAAAGACAGTAGGCATCTAAAGAAAAATCTAGGCTGAGGTCTGTGCAAGCCAAAGGAAACAATGCACAAATCCTTTCTCTCTCCAAATCTAGCATGGCAATCTGTATGGCTATAGTTGCCTAAGCTTCTCCAGGAAAGTTATTTAAAGAGCTGGACTGTGTTTTTAGCACCTGTGCCAGGTTTGCAAGGCCATTTGGGACACAGAGGTTGAACACCAGTCTTAGCACTTGTATCTCCTAGAGGGTGCATGCCTCTTGCCAATGGCAGTGCAAGTCATGTTACAGCGAGAATAGCTACTGTACCAGGAGGAGGAGCAGACTGGAAAGGCAGTGATAAGACTCTTTGATCCTCTTCATAATCAACCTATAAGTCAGTGTGAGATGTGGGTTTGATAACTGCTTGACCTGAGAAGTCTTGCTATGCACTCTGCAGATCTTGCTGAATGAGGTCACCTTTTACACTGCTTGTAACACTGTCTCAGTATGCAGACAGGGCAGTGAGAGTCACAGACCTGGAAGAAAGTATTTTCTTCCTCATGGAGCTGGAGAGTAATATACAGCTCGTAGATACCCTTTTATGCACACCTTGAGAACAGCCTTGCCACCAGTCTGCTATGAGATACCAAAGTAAGTAATCTGGGGGATACTGGGATCCAGATTGTGAGCTTTCTGAGTGGGTCGAAGTCCTGCTACAGTTCTGAACTTTTAGGTGGTTCTGGTAAAGAACAACCAACCAAACAGGCCCCCCAAAAGTAACCAAACACCCAAAAGCCAACAAACCCCAACACTCTCCCGCACCCCTTCCTGTTTTTTTCTGTTGCTGTGCAGGCGTGTAGAGTAGCATTCACTCCCAAAAATCTATATGACAGCAGCCAAGATACCTGTGTCTGAAGTTCTTTTGTAGTACTTGGATGGAAGTACTTCCAGGGTGTAACTGATCTTACCCTGAAGCAGGTGTATAACACAGGCTATTTGGGCTGCAACAGCACCTTGGCTTCTTGAAGAAAGAATCTAGAGTCAAGAGCTTGAACCAGATGCATGTGCATGCATTTAGGTGAGATGATCTGTCCCTCATAGCTGAAAAATGGCAGTCAGGTGAAGTTCCCAAAGACCAGAAAAAAGGAAATATAACCCCCATTTTCAAGAAGGGGAAAATGGATGACCCGGGGAATT
>JBAFWW010007719.1:0-19970 GCA_036873685.1 Agapornis canus
GAGGGCGGGAACTTCGTCGTGCGCCTCGCGCGCTGCCTCAGCAGCGCTGCCACCTCAGGGGTCGCTCCCCTGTGCAGACCCCGAACGTTATGGGGCTGTTGCAGCACCGTGTGAAGTCCAGCGCTCCTCAGGGAACTTTTAATGTTGGGGCTGTGTAGTTGGGCGGAGGGTGGGCTGTGTTTGTGGGGCTTTATGTGTGTTGGTTTGGTTTTAATAAAAGAAACCATACGCGAGCAGCAGAACCGGCGTAAAATAAATTGTTGCGCGCTCCACGTTCGCGCCTCCGCACCGGAGGGAAACCGCAGGCGGTCGGCACGGCAGTAACACCTTTGCAGGGGGAGTGCAGGTTTAAAGGCTCCAGCTCCCTCGTCTCAGGGAGCGAGTCGGGAGGTTAGGGCACCCTCCCATCCCCGTTGGTAGCGGTCCTGAGGTGGCGGGTGAGCGGCTTCCTCACCCTAACCTCTGGCCTGGGCGTCCTTCCTCCCTGGTAATCGCTGTTTCGGGAGCGAATATAGGTCATATGGGACGCCGCCTAGATCTGAGGAAGGAGTGCCAGAGGAAGGAGGAAAACTTGCCCTCTTCCTTTATCGCTAAAAGCCTTTGAAGGCAGCTCTGCTTGCTGAAGGGCTTGTCCCACACGGGGCGTTCCGCGGGCCGCACCCCCCGGGCCGGCCGCTGGCGGTTGCCCGGAGGGTGTTTCCCAAAGCAGCTCTGTTTCCCGGCAGCCGGGCGGGAAGAAGAGCTCTCGCCAACTCCCGGCAGGACCGGCCCGTTCGAGCCACAGAGGGGCTGCTGCCACAGGGGGGGCTGGGCCCAAAGCGCCCAGCTCATCCCAGCGAAGGTAGAGGCAGTGTTAAAACGGGTGCACTCACCCCCACAGGGTACCGGAGTCCCGAACTGTGCGGTCTGGCCCCGGGCGGGCGGGGGCGCGGCCTACTTCTGCTCCCCGCCCCTCGGCCAGGCTCCCGCTGTATCTCCTGAGCTCGGAATTAAGCATAGTATTTTAACATGCTATCCTCTGATTTTAGTGTTGATATACTAGAATTTCTGCAGAGGGTTCCACACAGTGTTTTCCAACTACCTACTCAGATTCAAATTCATTTTCCAGTGAACATCACAGATATTAAAAGTTAATTAATCACCTCAACAGTTATGAAAACATGTTACATTTAATCACCTTTTAGTGTTATTCAACCTATGTAGGTCTAGGATGCATTTTTTTTCAGAGAAATATTTTTCACATAATCTGATCATTGAAAGAACAAACAAATGCTGCAATTATGGTGAACACTAGCAAAGGTGTCTAAACATAAGGATGTACTGGGTTTGTGTGGTAAGGTTTGTGGGAAGGGGCTGCACTGTCCCCCATATCCAACAGAGCCAATGCCAGCTGACTGCAAGACAGACCCACTGCTGGCCAAGGCCAAGCCCATCAGCAGCAGTGGAAGTGCCTCTGGGATCATGTTTCTGTGCAGGAGCAACTGCAGACAGAGAGAGGAGTGAGAACATGTTCGAGCAACAGCTCTGCAGACACCAAGGTGAATGAGGCAGAAAGGGAGGAGGTGCTCCAGGTGCCAGAGCAGATTCCCCTGCAGCCCATGGTGCAGGCCATGGTAAGACAGGCTGTGGCCCTGCAGTCCATGAAGTCCATGGTGGAGCAGATATCCACCTGCAGCCCCTAGAGGACCCCACGCTAGAGCAGGGGCATGCCCAAAGGAGTCTGTGGCCCTGTGGGAAGCCCGTGCAGAAGCAGGCGAACTGCAGCCTGGTAGTTCTCCTGAAGGGTGCACCATGGGAGGGATCCCATGCTGGAGCAGGGGAAGAGTGTAAGGAGTCCTCCTCTGACGAGGAAGAAGCAGCAGAGGCAATGTGTGATGAACTAACGACAACCGCCATCCTCTGTTCCCCTGCATCATTGCAGGGAGAGGAGGCAGAGAATTTAGGAGTAAAGTCGAGCATGGGAAGACAGGCAGGATGGTAGGAAAGTGTTCTTTCTTAAGATTGGGGTTCATTTCTCATTATCCTACTCTGAAATTAAAATAATTTCTCTCCAAGTCATTCTGTTGTGCTCGTTATAGTTATTCTGAGTGATACTTCCCTGCCCCAAGCCTTTCACTGTATTTCCTCTCCCCTGCCAAGGAGGGGAGACACAGAGCAGTTTTGGTGGGCACCTGGTACCCAGCCAAGGTCAACACTGTTTTTCCAGAAAATGGCTTTCTGAAATGATGTGCAATGTTCCTCATAAGCGTGCTAAAGGTGATTGTACTTCTGAAGTATTAACCATATATTATTATTAAATAGTATGTTAGCTTGCCTGTGGTCTGATTTGGGAATGCCCTATCAAATTTCTCCTGGTTTGGGAGCAAAAAGTAAAACACTCTGGACCATGTTCCATTATAATATTTGTTCCATTCCCTCCCGACATAATTTTCTTACGTTGTTGCATTTATATATATAATGTATGTCAGGACTAGAATATTTCATAGCTGCTTTCCTGTTTGAAGTTCTAAGTCCTAAGAAAAGAGTAAGCTCATATTTTTCTTTTCTCTCCTTTTTTCCCATAGTTACATACATACATACATGCATTATTAGGAAGAAAGGGTAATCTCTAATTTGAGTTCAAACATCTGCAGTTTCTTCCTTGAAATTAAAAATGTTCAGAACTGTAATGCTAACACGTTCAGTCTCTATGAAGCTACACTGAGCCTGTGTGATTATACATATGCTGTGTAATCTTGGCATTTTAACTTTAGAGTATCTTGATGCCAGTGTTTCCTATGCTTGTTTTAGATTTCTCACATCTATTGCTTGAGATTCCCTGTCTTTCTGTAGTTTCCTAAAGTATTGTCTTTCCTCTTGTAAGGAAGATCTAATCAGCCTTTAAACTGGCTTAGGTACACATATTCAAACACATGCCTGCTTTTAAGTATTGCCTGTCTCCATGGCTGGCCTTTCAGCACTTCATCAGACTGTCTGCCACCAGGCAAAAGCAGAAATGAAATAATGTTTGGATTATTTTTTCCCTACCTAGAGACTTAGAACATGAATTCCATCTGTAACCTCTCCTGTTATCTGCATAGATTGCAACATTTGTTGTGAATCTTTGTTTTCTTCTTTGTTTAAACATCAGATTAGAAACAAAATAAATAAAACCCAGCTAAATGGATTTCAGATGCTTTCAGCCAAACTGCATACTCTAACAGCCAGCAAATCCAGTTCACCAGTGAAGTCATGTTGAATCCTGTCAGATCTTACTTTATTTTCTTACAGATAAATAAATACTTCTTGACTAGTCTTGCTTGTTAAGGGCAGTGGGGTATGTGCATCAGTCAGAGTAGGTTCAGCAGACTGCCAGTTTACAATTCCAAAGACAGTTTTTTTTAATTTGATTTTTCAGCCAGGTAGAACCAACATTCAATTACCCATAAGTTCTGTTCTCCATTAGGGCTGGTTTTATCTTCAAGCAGCAATTTTAGTTGCCAAAACCCCACTACCCAAGGGTGGAGAAATAGACTACATAAAAGTTACTTAAGTGTACCTGAAAATTTTGAGTAAGCCATGTCTTAATCCTTTGCCCCAAACTTCCCAAGTGTGGTCATAACTCTAATGCTGGTTCTGCCTTCCACAGTCAAACTGAAAGTGCTGAGCTAGGGAATAAAACATGACAGGATGTTTTCTATAAACCTTACAACCTCAAAGAAAATCACAAAACATGGATTAAAAATGAACTTAAACCCCCAATGGAGAATTCTATGGAAAATACCAGGAAAGTCTCTGAACTTGGTTTTAAGAAAACTGTACTTTCTATTTAAACAATCTTTCAAAGTATTACCCCACATGCTGGTTTAGAAGCTATATTCAAATGTTCTGGATCCTCTGTTAAACCCTGATCAGGCCCCACCTGCAATGCTGCATCCTACTCTGAGACACCTAGACATACTGGAGCGGGTCCTGTGATGGGCTACAAAGAAGAAACTCAAGCATCTAATGTGTTCAGTTTTGTTGGGGTGGGACAGAGAGCTCATGACATCCAGCAATGTCAGAAAATGTTTTGAATTAAGTTGAATTAACATTTTAGCAATGAAATATTCTGTCTTTAACCAAAATGTGGGAAAAGAACTAATATATAATTTTATAACTTGTTATGACACAATATTCCTTGATCTTGAGCATTAGATGAAAAGAAAAGGCCTTAACTTCTGCCAGGGGAGGTTTAGATTGGACATTAGGAAAAATTTCTCCACCAAAAGGGTTGTCAAGCACTGGGAAAGGCTGCCCAGGAAGTGGTGGAGTCACCATTCCTGGAAGTATTTGAAAGACTTGTAAATGTGGCACTCATGGACATGGGTTAGTGGTGGCCTTGGAAATGCTGGGTTAATGGTTGAACTTGATGATTCCTTAAAGGTTATTTCCAACCTAAATATTCTGTGATTCTGTGATTAAGAGCTGCTTTAAAAATCCTTGAGTAGAAATTAAATTAAAAAGCTGCTTATAAATACTATTGACCTTAAATATGAGAAGGCCTCTGTTTCTACAGAGAACATCAGGCCTCAAGAGAGCAATATAATCCCCAAATAAAGATTAGCCTTGCCCAAAGTGGAAGTTTGCTTTTGATGAGCTATGAAGGATTTTGCCTTATTATTTTTCGATAAATAATGCATTTAGTGCATTCTTATAATGTAGAATTTTACTTTTTATACTGTATTTTTTAAATACATATGGTGAATTTTACTCACTTTTATGTGTCTTATCAGTGTATCTCCTTATTTGTCTGCATTATGTGTTCACATTGGTGTGTTGCTATCAGTGTTTTTAAAAGAACTGAATTAATAAATGAATGCTCAATGAGTTTCAGCTAGGTGGCTTCAGAAAGGAAATTATGCTTGTACTGAGCTGAAGAAGCTGCTTTAGCTCATTTCTTTTGTTCCTTTAGCTTAGAAAGATCTTCAAAATGTCAGTGTAGTTCCTTACACCATCCAAGCCATGCCAGAAAATCTCACATGAACTTTTACCACAGCAAATTCTGAATATACTTGTGAAACAACTCATTATGCACTAATTTCAATGAGCACTCCTTACTTTTCCTTCTGAGTCATACACCCTTATTTTGTTTGCCTTTTTTTCCACTCACTTATTTGTACTAAAAGATGAAATTGTTGTTGTGCGAGTCCTCCTCAGAATTCAGTTCCCAGCAGCACTGTGAGTTGTGTTTACTCTGTTTTCTGCTTTGGTATTAAACCCTACGCTGTGTTTGGGCAAAACAAAGGTGTATGACATTAGGATTCAGAAGACCCTGGAAACCACATTTCTTCATTGAAACCTCAATTTAAATGTCATATTCATCAGATCAGATACCTGTACAACTGCAGAGTGTGCTGAAGGGTGGTGGCCCTGAGCCTGCATATGCCTGCCTTGCTGTGCTGGACCCAAAGAATTGTGTGACTTTGTGGAAGCAGCTGTATCCACTCACCTCATGTTGCAGGCACTTCCCCTGTACAGTTCAAACCCCCCAGCCAAAACTGGGTTTGCTATTTAAAGAGCAGGAGTTGAATACAAAGAGACCAAAAGAAGCAAAAGACCTAGAAATAGCTCCATATTAGAATTTTGAGAGGGATTATGTGAGGGTTTTGGTTAAAACTCTGATCTCAGAGGATGTTCTGAAATCCCCAACAAATCACTTCTCACAGAGGCTGGATTAAGATCTCTGGAGGAAAAGCAGTGATGGTCCTGTGCTGCATCACAAGAAGGAATGAGTAACAAAAGCTTGAAATACTACTAATATTATTGTTATTAAGAAAACAGGTCACTGCTGTGATATGGTGCTGCTTCAGTCTTTCAGGTCTATTGTATAGTTACAATGACAAAGATTAGAGGTGTCCTTGTAGTGAACACATAAGCTGTAAAATCTTCCTCTGGCTTTTAGCATTTCTGTGGATCACAATGCTGAAACAAAAACAGTGAGAACAGAAAAGCCTGAGGATTTTGGCTAAATCATTGTTTCCCAGAGACTGCACAGCAACTGGTGGCTACACAAAAAGAAAAGCAAATGGGGATGGTGGTGTCTCTGAGAATTAATGCTGTATTTGTTTTTCTTCTTTTTAAATTGCTTTATATATTTTGGATGCTGTATTAATAAAAGTTTCACCTGAAACTTTTTCATTATAACTTCCCACTTATTAACTTCTAATCTGTCACACATTTTTTTATTAGCTCATTTTCTTTCCAATATAGCTCCTCCTGGGGAGATACTTATGTAGCATTCAGAGGGAGGAGGCTCTGTTGGAGGGGGAAAAAGTCATAGGGCAGTGTGTAGGAGGATGAGCAAGACAAGAAGGAGGAGGCAATCTTCATGTTTTGGGAGGCAGGAGAGGAACTGTATCAAAATAACGAGGTAAATTAAACAGAGAATAGAACAGCAGAAAGTGAAAGTAATGCGGACTAAGAGACTGTTTTATAGAAACTGGGATGAGTGGCAAAGAGGTGTGCAGGGAGACAGTCTGTACAAAGCAGTACAGAATCAGTGTTTTAGGAACAGAATGAAAACAGAAAGAAAAGATTTAGAAGACTGCAGCATTTGCCAGGCTCTTCCACACTGCAGTGTCTTGCCAAAACACAGAACCGCATCAGCTACTAAGGAATAAAACTGACTACTACTGATGAACCCAGGACAGTATTGTAATAGCTGCATGCAGAGGAACGTTCTTTTACTTATTTACTTGCTTTGTGAGATCACAATAAACTAAAGCATTCAAGGATTGTCTGAATAGATTAGCTGTGGGGTATTCTGCATATCAAGGCATTCAGGCTGACTACTTTGCAAGGCAACTGGTGCTGGAAGACAGTAGCTTACTGTTGAGCATCAAGCACTATGGAAGTTAGTATTTGCTGAAGATACAAATGTTTTGCATAATCCTTTCTGTATTAACTCCTATATCCTATCCCTGCTACATTTATGAAACCAGAGATTCACCACTGATCTGATCAGTCCAGTTAGCATCAACTGAACACAAAAAAAATCATATCTCTTAACTTCAAAATGCCATGAGCTTCTGGCTGGCCCTGGGGGAAATGGGAGCTCCGGAGAAAATCTGGAATCTGGCAGCAGGGGCTTGGCTGTGCTATTAGGACACAATAGAATTTTGGCTGAACTTGAGAAATGAATCAAGCAAGGGTTGATCTAAACAATTTTCATGGCATTACGTCCATGTCAGTTTGGTAACATTTGACTGGATGGTAATACATTGATACATGGTGCTACTGACATCATAGCAATTAATCTGTCAGAAATACCCATACAGAACACAAAGGTAGTTACAGCTATTACCTAAATGAACACTCTGTGTGGAATTTATTTTCTTTATGTTAATAAGAGGTGAACCGTGGTACAAGTCAATTGAGCTGTGTAGTGACTTAAATATGATGTCAAATCACCACAAACTGTTGATTATAATGTTGCTAGTAAAAGCCAGATCATTGTATCTTTGCAGCTGCCAGCTACCTACTCACCTACCTAAGAGATAAGCTTATCTGTTCCTGCTAACAAGGATTAGCCACCATTATGGAAGCTATTGATTTGCATATGTACAAATACATGAAATTAAGCTTGTGCTATGCTCTCATACCTTATTTAAAAAGTCAGCAGTATCTAACACTTGGAAAGGTTGCAGAAGTTCTGAGCCAGACTCTGACATGCTGCAGCTACATTGTCCTGACTATCCGGAATTATCTCTTTACTGCTTTCTACTGCAGAGTACTTCAGGATTGTTTCATTGCACTGGTCCTAATGAACCCAAAATGGCACCAAAGATCCAGAGTTTTTCCAAAACAGAATCTGGTGTTCTCATAAATCCTAAACTCAAATGGAAAAATTCAAGAGAAAACATTCCTGGGAGATTTTGGTTTTCAAATTCATGTCTGGAAGGCTGGAGACATGCTCAGTAGGATTGTTTTAATCAAGAATCGGCATGAGATGAAGAAATTGTACACTTCAAATCAGTGAAAAATGCCAAAGGAGGAAGAAAAAGGAGTAGAAGATTAGCAAAGCACATATTACTTTATTTCTGGTTCATTTAGGAATGATCATTTTTCATATAGGAGAAGGGAGATGGGAGAATGTGACAGAAATAATCTCACAATTGTATCTAACAGCTGAACAGGCATTGGAAATCTTAAGATAAGAGCTACACAAATCATGGCACATGCCAGTGGTGGCACACAGACCATTACCAAGCAGCTCACCACTCAGGAAAAAGGCAAGAGCTGCTGTGATGGTGGCTTTCAACAGCAACTTCACCTATTGCAGTTCCTCCTCTTCAGGCCTGGCCAGGCGTCCAGGGCACACCACCAGAGGCCTTTGGACAGGTTGTTGGTGAATCCTCCTTTGGTAAACAGTGCATGTGTGCTCCCCTTCCAGACACCTCAAATATCTGAGGGAAGACTAACAATCTGGATTATTCCACAATCTACATTTCAGTAATTCTGAGGTAAAATCATTATGCCCGAGGTGGGTATTCTTTTCAAGTGTAGCAAATGTTACACTATAGCAATATCACTTTTTATTCTTCATTAAGAAATTTTTCAATTCTATTTTTTTAATTACTCTGTCAAATTCAGCACTAATGGGTTCCCTTTATAACAAAAAAGCTAGCTTTCTTCTTCATGTTTCTATTCCTTTGTTATGTTCTTATGAGCTTGCAAATCTGTAAGCACTTTTCTCCATTTGCAGGCCAATGCAGGGAGGTCAGGATGTTTATAAGGCCCTGGAATTCCAAAAAATTCAGTTTGTATTTTAGTTTTGATTATTGCCACTTCAGCACAATGGCAACATCCATCCAGTTAAAAGTTCAGGATCGTTGGAAATTGCTTTTTTTTGTTTTCAGTGAACCATTGCTAATCAAAAGTGTATGAGCAATGCTTTCATAGGTAAAAAATAGTCAAATAGTCTCATAAGGAAAATAAAATAAAAAATGGAGAGTGAACAACTTTCTGTTCTAACGTGGCCATCTGTCATTTATAAAGACATCACCCCATTAACCTGTCTAATCAACTCCATTCTTTTTTCAAAGTTGGTTAAGTAAGTTTATGAGGAGACATAGATGTTCTCTTGATTAAATCTGTTGTAAAACGGCCTCCCTGGTGTTCTGCTTTGTGTGCATTTACACATATAAAGGTAATTACAAGTACATATCACTACTGTAAATTCCATGCTTGTCATATTACAGTACATGACATTTTCATTTCCTCCTGGTGAAAATGAAATCTGATCTTTTCTGTTCAAGCAATAATGACCTATTAGAATTTATTATTAATGTTTGTCCTAAAGTACTCCAAGTCATGAGGTGGTTTCCTCCTAAGCAGTTGAATTTATAATGTGGAAAAAAGGGATTTGACATGTTGCTATACCACCTTCAACCATTCCCTCTCAAGCCTGGTTATTCCTTCAAGAAATTGGGAGATCCCTATGGAAAACCCACAGCTTAGGGAAGAACATTACTGAGTTTAAAGCTGAGAGTTGAAATAACCAATTCTCCTCAGCAGAACTTTCTGAAGTCTGTCTCTGACCCTTCCTCCCTGATACTTAAGCTTGTATCAGAGGGCCTAGAGCTTAGTTCTCTCGCAAGTGAAGGTAGCTCTGCAGAAGGCAGAGCCAGTTAAGTTGCATCAGTTCCGAGGCAATGTAGTCAGCTATCTTAATCGGGGTTTCTTCAGTGCCTTCACATTCTACAAGTAATGGGGAAACTACTGGAAACTGGCCCTTTGAAGAACTGCCCAAGGAGTAAGCTCAAATACCTAGGAACTACAATAAGAAGGCTTTTATAACATGCAGCCAAAGCTTAAGTGAACAGCTGAAATACTGGGCATGTTTTAAATGCTTTACTAGTCACTCATATAAGTTCCAAACAGGTTATATTTGATAAAATGCCAGTTCCTTCCTGCTGATTTCAGAATTTGGATAATTTTCTTTTTATTGCCTGGTTCTTCTTTTATTTGAAATAAAATACATGTCCTCAGATCCTGAGATGAGAAGATCTACCTATCTGGAGACTTTTTTCAACACTGGTGGAAAGCACATTTATTTTTAGAGGAGTACTGACCACTTGGTTTGAGAACCAGATCTTCTCACATTATATGTGAAACCTTCCCTCAGGAAACTTTCCTTTCTGGAGGTAACCTGAGAGACAGGTGACACACAAACCCAGTGAAGAGAGGAGGAAAGGCAAGTCTATATCATATGTGGAGGGAAAGATGGTTAATGAAAAAACAAGCTGCTGGAATTTTGTTTATCATACAATAAAAAGCAGACAACAACTTTTGGGTGCTCCATTCGGAAAATGGAAACAGATCTGCTCTACTCACCAGAATGCTGTGGAGGAGCCTGGTAAAGAACTAGCTGGGGAGTACTACAACCTAGGAGTGGGCAGCACATCTCTTGACAGACCTCAGGGTACTAGAAATTCGAAGGCAGCCTAAAAATAATCAGACAAAAAATACCCACAACCTTACCTTATCTCAGAGACAGATAAATGGGGAATTTCTGAATCTGGCTGGCCACCTTGTCCTCTTTCCCAGTTCATAAGCGCATGTATCATAGTCACAGGCATAGAGTGGCAACTGTTCCGTCACCTTTTTCTCTCCTTGAAGAAAACCCAGCATGTTGAAAAATAAGGAGTAGGCTGTATACTGCCTTTACAGTCTGAAGGCAAGTGGGTGTTAGTATCATGCGACAGCTAAAATTCTAATCCAATGTTGGTAATTTTAAACAATGAGTAGTTTTACACAGTTTGATACCTACTTCACTGCCTATTGCCTTACAAAACTTTCTATCTCAAAAGCAAAAGCAGTTTAGTAGTAGGAGTCGCAGAGTGTAGAAGCAGCAGTGGCAGACTAAAACCTCTGAACTCGAGCTCCTTGAGGCAGCTAGCAGACAAGCTCCCATGGGAAGGTGCTCTGAAGGGCAGAGGGCCACAGACAGCTGGTCAGTCCTCAAGGCCAGCCTCCCGACAGCACAAAGACAGTCCATCCAAAACTGCAGAAAAACAGGCATAGGTATCAGGTGGCCAGACTGGCTGAACAGGAAACTCCAAACTAAGTTCAAATGTGAAAAGGAAGTGCATGGGGCTGGAAGTGGGATGGGCTGCAAAGTAGGAACAGAAGTATTGTGCATATGCAAGGATGGAGTTGGGTGTTACACACGGTTACATGCTGCCCAGAGAGCCTGTGGAGTCCCCAACCTTGAAAATTTCCAAAACTGGAGTGCATAAGACCCTAAGCAACCAGACTGAACTTCGAAACTCGCCCTGCCCTGAGCAGGAAGCTGAAGCAGGTGACCTCCTGCAGTCCTTCGTTACTCAATGCCTCTATATTCTTTACGGAATCTGAAGCTGTACAGGCCAACTTAAACCACTTTGCTCAGAGCACTGTACATCTGAGTTTTTACTACCTCTGCAGAAAGGCTACATGCACTTTAACTGAGACATACGAATTTAAACTTTATGATTTAAACTTAGTCCTCTGGGATTTTTCTTTTCAAATAGTGTGAAATTCATGTACCACTATGTGGGTTTCTTTCTTGGAGAAGATGTCAGTTTTCAAAGCAGAATCTGCATTGTCATGAGGATTTTAAAGATATAATCAATTAACACAGAGATTTCATTTAGACTAAAATTGGGGGTTTTTTTCTAATAAAATATAAACTAAAGGCTACCTTTTAGTTAACTCTTTCTGTGTGTATAGTTTATAAATGAGAGGTACTTCAGGATATTGTTAAAAATTTTCTCATTTTGAACATAGGTAGCTATAAAAGGAATGAGTCATATCAGAGGCAAAAGCCCACTGTGTGTTAGCACGATATGAGAGCAGCAGGGATTTTCTACCACATTCACTGCACTCTTTATTGAATAGGATATATAAACAGGTCTAAAAATATTTATAACAGCAAAGTAGACAAGTTAACTTCTTGATGGTACTTCCTGTAAAGTATTTCTGCAATTTCTTTGTCAGGATATCCCATTATTACAAACTTGAGCCCAGGGTTGAGAAGTCTTTCTGTGTAAGCCCATGACTACTGAGATGCACTGAGATATCTTTAGTTAGAATATCATATTTAGCTGAAAAAGGTTTACATGTTCTGGTAGTGCTGCTGGACTGGTTTTGATGGCAATGCCATGGGTGGCTGTTTCCCCCCTCTTTTCTTTTGAACATACTTCCAGTAGAATGGGGAGGATATTTATCCATTTCAGAAGGATCTCTCTGTTACAACTTAAGTTTGTCTCTTAAAAGGATACAAAATTAAAACAGATGTTATAATTCAGCAGCATATAACCTCACTGTTTGAATTTATCAATACTGCAAACTGGATTCTTGCTTAAAATAAATGAGAAAAAACCCCCAACCCAATAATGGGTTTGGGATTCAGCTGTAGAAATTAACCATTAGTAACTTCAGGTTTTTTAGAGGCTTTTTTAGTGTGCCAGCATTACTAGAGTGTGAATGTCATTTGAGGCTGGTTACAGTATTATTCTAGTGATAAGTCTATTTTGTGCTTCTTGAAAAAGGATTTTCCACTGAGATTATGACTGCCAGATTTCCTATACCCCTTGCTGCCCTCAAATAATTTGGAGGCTCCCATCACCTTTATACAAGTTGTAAAAGGGATGAGTTGGCCCTGGGACCATGTATGTGAGTGTTCCTACAATACTGCAGACAGCTGCTAATCTGAAGATCACAATTTGAAAGCCCATATGTGAGCAAATAACCATGCTCTCCACTTACTAAAGTAATTTAACTAGCCACATTGTAAAATTATACTGCAAGACATTCATGATCCTTGAGATGAAACATGTTACTCTTCATATAATGCTTTACAGTGAAATATTTAGTCCTGAAGGGAAAAAAGAAAAAGCATAGAACTATCTTAATTTGAATGTGGTATTTGATCTTTCTTATTTTTAATATATCCACCTACTACAACTGATGATTGGGTAAGTAGACATTCAGCCATATGCCTTTTAGACAAAAACTTTTAAAGTCACATTTTCTTAATTTGAAGTGGGTGATGGATAAAATGCACGAGGAAAGTCAGATTTTTCTGCCAACTACAGCAAAGTGGAACTCTTCTGGCATAATGAAGTGTTAACTAAGTCATGCTTTTGCTGAATGATTTAAAGTGTGATTCCACCACCAAGAGACTGTAAAAAAAAAGCAGGGCTCCATGGTGTCTCAGTAGTTTCAGCATAAAGTATGCTGAGCTTGCAAGGAAAAGAGGTGGGAATATTTGGGTTGGGAAGTTTTCCCCTCCTGACTTCCAGTCCCCTGAACTCCTCTTTTGGGTTTTTTACATCTCATGCATCATTAGCTGGAATAAATTATCATCAGACTAAATTGCATGATTAACTACTGCTGAGTTGGCAGTAGAGGGATAGAGACTTTAACCTGCACCATAGGCAAATTTGATGGGAAATAACTGATAAGAAATCTGCTCAGTCACCTCACTGGGGCACTAAATAGCCTTTTCTAGAAGAATCAGAGCTTTAAAGAACCCATAAAAATGAGATAAAACAAGCTTGTATAAAAAGCTGCATGATATCCCAGGCTGAGAAAAGTCACTCGAGTCAGAAAATTAACAGTTTCATGGGAAAATTTCAGACTGCTCTACAAACACAGGCGGGGGGGGGTGGGGGAAAGGGGGAGGAAAGGAGAAAGGCACAAATAAAATGTCAAGGAACAATTATTTGCTTAGCCAAAAAAATCCAACCAACCAAAAATCCCAACCAAAGTAGGGAGAGTAGACTTTTTGCAATGCACATACTTTATATAGAAATGTCCTAAACCAGGTAAATGTGAATAATCCACTGAAGTGTAATCTAAAAGGGCAGAAAAGTACTGAGTGCAGGCACTATCCCCACCCTGTTTAATTTGCAGAAGTATTAAAAGGCAGCATACAACATCTGGTCCCTATTTCCTACAGAGACCAGATTTAATTTCACTTATATTAAGAGACCATGATTTTTGTGTAAACCGCTCTCTGCTCTTTAGAACCCTCCAAGCATGGTACTCGCAGCACCTTTGCTCTGCCTGTGCAGAACCTCTCCAATCCACCCCCCAAAGCAGCAGCAGAAGAAATGAAAGGTGATTTTTCAGGGAGGGGGCAGATACGGCCCCTTGGCATCATTCTTCCCTGTCTGTTCTCCACTGCTGGGGCAAGAGCAGAGCTGCAGCAAAAAGCTACTGCTGCAGCGAGTAAACTAAGATGTGAGCAGGGCTGGAAATGCCATGTGCTACCCTGTACTATGAGCACTGGGAGGTGATCCGTGCTAGCAGCAGGTTTTTTCTTCATTATTTATGTGTTATGCCATACCGTTTTGCTACTGTGGGATTCAAACTATTCAAAGTATTTTTAATTAATGAGGACCCACAAAGGAAGAAAACTGTAGTCCTACAAGGGAAGAGAACAACAAGGAAGTTCTCATGTGAGCCAGGGCTCTAGGAAAAATACTGTCAATGAAGCACAAGCTGCCTACATCTAGATTTAACACTGTGGGGGTGTTAATACTTTGAGCTAGTTAAATAATGTAAATTGGAAACAAAATCAGAAGCAAAACATTAAATAGGCTATAGCACTCACCAGGAATGGACACTGCCTGGCAAAGCAGTAGGCCTGTGTTTCTCTGCCTAAAATACACCTGAAATGTTGACTTACGTTACTCCGAATGAAATTTAGAAACAACTGGGGGAAATAGGGTTGTTTAGCGTGGAGAAGAAAAGGCTTAGGGGGGACCTTGAGCCAGGGCTTGGCAGTGCTAGTTTAACAGTTAGAATCCATGATGTTAAGGGTGTTTTCAACCTAGACGATTCTGTGACGCTGTGGGTTAACTTCGGGACAGGGAGCACAAGAGGAGGAGACGCGGCTCGGGAAGTTCACTGCCGCAGTGCCGCTGTTCCGCCACCAGGCGGCGGCGCCCTGGGAGGGGCTGACGCTGCAGATGCCGCGTTTCGGCCGCCAGGCGGCGGCAGAGAGCACCCCTCTCTTGCTGTATTACTGTGGGCAGCTAGTGGAGCTACCGCGCATCCGCGCTGCTGTTGGCCGGCGTGCAGCCGGGCAGCCTGGAGGAAACCGGTACAGAACCGGCAGCACAAGTGCCCCGCCGTGGTACCCACGGTGGTACCAGACCGCGGCGCTGCAAGCGTCCGAGACCAGCGCGGCCACTCGGCAACCACGTGCCGGAGAACTACATCTCCCGGCGTGCACCGCTGCCAGCGTGGCCGCCGGGCCTCCGGCCCTCCGGGCATCCATACCACTGGTCTGGCCCGCGGACCGCTCCGCCCCTGCCAGGGGCCAGCCAGCCCCGGCAGGTGGGAGTGTACGTGTTGCACGGCTGATCGTACCGTTCCCACCCCAACTCCCCATTGGAAGGCGGGTACTGGAAACCAGCCACAATAATTAGCAAGTTAGTGAATTAAGACCCACAATTTAAACTGCACCAGTCGCTAGATTGTCCGACACTAATCTTGCTTGGCAAAGGGCGCTACCGGTTAAAACTGACACATAGAGCCCACTCTAGCACCACGCCACAGGACACTAAATGTCGATGGATGCTGTTCATCACCTCCTTCGGGACCTAGAAACTTTGACGATGCTAAGGCAGGAGACAAAAGAAATCATCTTACAGGTTTGACGATGGTCATGTAGCTCAAGTAAACGACAGGTAGCTTTGCTGAACAGCATTAAGGGAAATAAATGCAGCCTGGTCTCTTGGAGTGTTGCTTTTGGTTCTACGTTAGTAAGTTCCTGAGCCAGCTTGCTCTGGTATGCTTGGGAAGCACTGCAGAAAAGCAGCGCCTAGGCTATTTATTTTCCCTTCAGAATGCCTAAGCAAGGCAAACAAGTGTTACAGCACTAAAGGCAGTTCTTCCATAGTAACTATTATGAGATGTTTAACTCAATTTACCATTACAGTCTTAGTCCCTTTCCCCGTCAAAGGTGTTGAAAAATTCCTGCTTCTACTAGATTAATCAGTGCTTTATAAACTGCTGCTTGCTACAGAAGCACATCACAACGATGCAGGAGCACTCACTACAGTGTTGTTTCTGTCCTGTCACTTTCCTTGCAGGACAGTCTCATTCTCCACCTTTGTGCCATACAGGGGGTAGGCACAAGCAATATTTTTGGGCTTACTGCAGCTCTGTTGTCTTTGTGAGCCAGCTCTGTTGGGTTACAGACCCTCCATGTGCCCCCCATGGACCAGAAAGCCTGCATGCAGAGGTTGCTGTGCAGTAACTGACCTTCAAGTAGCTTCTTTCCAGGTGATGCAGCATATTGCACTTCCCTGTTCTCAGACTGGTATACTTTCTAGTACTGGGTGTAATATAGGCATCTATACTTCGGGATCAAATGTGCATCTCCAGAAGTTGGCATGATATTCCAGTCTCCTCATGTCTGTGAGGGTGGCTTTGGGCCTGCTGTCCAGAGAAGGAAAGCTTTTCCAACCTAAATAACTACAGGTGGTAGGTACCTGAACTGCTTGATATTCTTCAAATAAAAATGGCAGGTAGGTATGTATCAATGACCCATAACAGTCCATCTCAGCATTTCTGTATGGAAGGAGATGCCCCATTTTTTCAGGACAGGACATCTTTTTAGTGCCAAAATGAAGAGCTAGCCTGGTCCACCCCTATGGAGACATTCACCTGGAAACATGATGGTGTTGGTATGTCTTTCCCTGGGCTGTTTTCTACAGAATGAGTGAGATCTAGTCAGAAATCACCAGCTGGTGTGCAACTGTCCCCTGTCTCAGCAGGTCTGCTTGATGACCATGTGCTGTCAGTCTACATCAGTCTCAGAGGCTCTGCCAGGGAAGTTCCAGAAGAACTTCTAGCCTGCGAGTCAAGGGCCCATGCGATACAGAAATGCCCAAGCAGTCAACCCTGCTCCATAAATAGCTCGACTGATGTTTATTTGCCCAGCATGGCTTTGTAATACTACAAGGGCTACTTGACTCAACATCAGCCTGCCACTCCCCAGCACAGTAGTTTTCATCTCTCACCAGAAAGCAGTACTTTTCTCCATGGGACATTGCACAACACTGAGCTGTTCATTTGGCTTAAAGCAGGGCATGAGGCCTAGCACTGAAAACACAGCAAGAAATACAGACCAGGAGTAAGTTTCCCAACTAAGAGCATGGCGACTGCTGCAAGTGCTGTTTTTCCTCCTTCATTACCAAGTTGCAGATCTACAGAAGCCACTGTTGGACTAGGAAATGGGATCCCTCTCTGGATATCCATGGGTTCAGCGTGGTCTCAAGAAACCTGCATGATACAGAACACAGGTTTGAACTATTTGCCTTTGTAGTGAGTCCAGTAATTTCCATCTGATTAAAATTTCTCATTGAAAAAGATATCCAATTTCTTCCTGAGGAGGCAGAGAAATGCTGGCATGCATCTGTAATCTGGAAAACACAAAACAAGTGAGAAGCTCAGGAGCATGTAACACAATGCACCATCTCAGCACACACAGGTAACATACCCCTTCCTTCCCAACCTATCTGCCAGAGAGATTTTAGTATGAAAAGCTTATTATTGCTATGATGTTTAGGGTTTGGTACAGGAGGAAAACAATAATGGACTGCTATGAAGTCAAACATTTACATCGAAATAACCCAGAGGATAATCTTGGTTTTGAGCACTAGACAAGTAATCATCTTCTGTAAGAACGGGAACCCAAGGGCAAATGACACCCTGACTCGGCTGGTGCTTACCCAGGCAGTGGTCCAAGGCTCTGGCGCCACCAAAAGGCACCACTGCTGAATGTCAGGGATGTTTCTGCTGTGCCTGTAAAGCAGCAGGAGCAGATCAATGTACAATTCTGCTTCACATCAGGCTTCCAAAACCGATCATAAAATGAACCCCAGTTCAGGGAAGCAGTAGCCAGCAATATCAGTAAATGCCCAACATCTTTCCTTCACACAGGAAACCTAAGGAAGTAATATGTAAGTTAATTTTCTTCCTAGTAGCTGGTGCTGTGGTTTAGTCTGTGTTTAGTCTCCTTAGTCTGAGAACAATGCTGATAACTCACCAGTGTTTTAGCTGTTGCTACATACTAGTTACCCTGATATTTCCAGTCTCTCAAGCTCTGCCAGTGAGGAGAGGCATAAGAAGCTAGGAGGAAGCAGAGACAAGACACCCGGCCTGAACTAGCCAAAGGATATTCCATACAACAACAACCAAATTGAGAGAGTTGGCCAGGAGCCAGTAACTGCTCGGGGTTGGGCTTGGCATCAGTCAGCAGGTGGTGCACATTTTACTGTGCATGACTTGTCTTTCTTGGGGGGGGAGGGGGGGGTTGTTCCTCTCTCTCTTTATTTCCTAATATTATTATTAATATTTACATTATTATATTTTACTTTATTACTACGTTATTCTTATCTCAACCCATGAGATTTTACCTTTTTTCCCATTCTCCACCCCATCCCATCATGGGGCTAAGGGAGTGAACAAGCGGCTGTGTGGTACTTAATTATCAGCTGGGGTTCGACCCAGGTCATTTTGGTTCTCACCGTGGGGCACAAAGAGTTGAGATAGTAATAGATCCAACCAAAGGGTGTAAATACAAAGTAGTTGTAAGCATTCATTGCATTGATCTAATAGTTGCTGGTCACAATGTTGATTTATGGGCTCTTGGAGTTGTGCTTGTTCTCAGGGCTGTGTTGCATAATCTCTTACAGTATGTGTTCACTGTGGTGATGGTTTTTGTCCTTGGGGCCTGGGATAAGATCATTATTTTGTTGTACTTTGCAGTGCTGGCTTATGATATGATAGAGTTGCTGGTCATAAAACTAATCTGGTATGTGTACTCAGCACTGCCATCATCTGTGGTCTTCAGATGTAATGTATTGGGAACTATTAACAATTACACCTTTTGCCTTTTCTTCTCAGAAAGCCAGCTCCTGGGGGACACATCTTCTTGCAGCTTCCTTCCTTCCCTCTTTCCAGTATCTTCCTTCTACTCCAGGCTGATTACAGCAGAAGCTGGGAATTTTTAAGGTTTTTAATATCATTTGAGTATCCTTGAAATCAACCTGGTTTTTTTGCTAGGAACCAGCATGTTGCTGTATGGCTCAAGACATCTTCTCCAAGGCTGGATGTTCATGAGTGGCAGGGTGTGTGGACAGTATGGGCAAGTACCTAGGCCAGTGGGCACCTCCAGTGCTTTGGAACTTCATCCCTGAACAAGTGCAGAACCTGGCAAAACTAGTGAAATATTTGGGAGAAGTATGCTGTCACCTTACCAATTCCAGAGAGACACAAATCACTGCAACGTGCTGGGGCCTGACATGTGCTTACTAACAAGTTTAACACTATCCAGTACTCTTAAGGGGAAAAGAAGGCCTCTGGACCTGATAATAAAATAACAGACACTGTGGCTACTCCAACCCAAGCAACAGGCACTGCAGTGGAACAGGAACCAACCCACACTGTTATCAGTTGTCCCTGTACACAAGAACAAATGGAGGTGAAAGACAGCTCATTTAGTGAAGGAGGATGAAGTAGGGCCATCCCAGAGGACAGTCCAGGCAGAGCATGATGTGTAAAATACTCTACACTACAGCTGGGGAGAATGGTCCTACCTAAAGCCTCTGGCAGAAAGAATTAGGGGAGACTCGAGGTTGACCCCTTGGCTTTTGGAGCTGGGGATACAGAGGATCCAAGGCCAGCTATGCTCTGGTGGAAAAAGAAATAGTGGCAGCCTATGAAGGGGTTTGAGCTGCTTCAGAAGTGATTGGCACTGAAGCACAGCTCTTCCTGGCAACCTGGTTACCCAATGCTGGGTTGGATTTTCGAAGGCAGGGTCTCCTCTACACATCATGCAACCATTGCTACATGGAGTAAATAAGCTGCAGTAATTATACAGTGAGCTCGAATAGGAAATCCCAGTCGTCCAGGCATTCTAGAAGTCATTATGGACTGGCCAGAGG
>JBAFWW010007725.1:0-22576 GCA_036873685.1 Agapornis canus
GGACACAGGGGCTTGGAGCAACCTGCTCTAGTGGAAGGGGTCCCTGCCCATGGCAAGGGTTGGAACTGGAGGAGCTTTAAGATCCCTTCCAACCGAAGCCATTGTCAATCCTGACCCGCACACAGATGCTTTGGTGTCCTCCTGCTTTGCAGCCACCTGTGTCTTCGTCCTCGCTTTGATTTCAAGCCAGTTCCTCTCTGTACACAAGGAGATACCCAGCTGCAGGCAAGCTGCAGCACACAACATTGAGAACCACCACTGTCTCTGTGCTTACGTAGCGGGTTTGATGGGGCAGGGATGCCCAGCCCCAGCTGGTTCGGCTGCTCCTCAGGGCACTGCTATGCATGCAGAGAGTGGCTTTTCCACTGTGGGGTGACCACAGGAGGCTAGCAGGGAACGGCTGCAAGGCAGGTGGTACCACAATGGAACCCAGGACCTGTGGGCTGGAAGGCCACGAGAGCCAGGACACTGGCTCTGTATTAGTTCCTCCATAAATTCCACCCTGCAGATACTGCATCCCTGTGGGTCAGTAATGACATACCAGTGCTGGTGCTAGGGCAGGTGCTGTGCTTTCCTCTGTGGTTGCCAGCTCCGCCTCACAGTCTCCAACACTAAAACCAGTTCAGTGAGTTCATGCAGCTGGGCATTTTCACTACAGTTTAAATGCTGATGCTTACAAGATGCTGACTTATAAGGCAATGTATTTCTAAGAGATTGTAGGAATCTGGGTGTTTTCTTTTCCTGCCTCAATGCAAGCACTTCCTTTATGAGCTGCAGACTAAGTCCAATGACATCTTTCACAGCCTCCTTGCTGGTAGAAGACACCCTGAGTATTTAAAGGAATACCAGGAGATAGTCTAAGTTCTTGGGTTTGTGTTTTCTGCTTTAGCAACATTTTGGCTTCCTGCCATTGAAGGCTGAGATCAGACTTGTGCTCACATTCCCTTGTCTCTTTGGAGACCTTGGGCTAGATCTGCTAGGGCTGGTGGTACTTAATGCTGAGCAATTCCTCCCAGCATCCTGCAGAGAGAGTGCGTTCATGGCAGCATGACATAAACCAGCTCGTGCCCAGGCAGCCAAGCAGGCCAACAGCATCCTGGCCTGTATCAGCAACAGTGCGGCAGCAGGGCCAGGGCAGTGATCATCCATCCCCCTGTACTGGGCACTGGTGAGCCCACACCTTGAACCCTGTGTTCTTGCTGCAGCACTTGGAAAAGCAGCAGTCTGCAGGTAGGTGCTAGCTTTGGGTTGGCGTTAGCTCTGGAGTGGGGGAATGGTCCATGTTATAGCTGATTCCTCAGAAAAGACCTGCTAAGGCACCCATCCATTCTACTGTCTCCAGACATGAGCATCGGTAGCACCAGTGTTGTAAAGAGGAATACCAGTATCAGTGTAGTCAAAACAGATCTTCCAATGTGATCAACTGAATTGACACAAGTTGCTTTGAGCAACCCAGTCTAGTGGAAGGTGTCCCTGCCCAAGGCTGGGGGGGCTTGGGGAGGGGGTGGTGGAACTGGATGAACTTTAAGGTCAATTCCAACCCAAACCAGTCTGGGGTTCTATGATTCTGAAGTGGTATCAACAAGGCTGGTTTAGTGTGAGGTGTCCCTACTTATGGCAGGGGGGTTGGAACTGGATGATCTTAAGGTCCTTTCCAACCCTAACTGTTCTATGATTCAGGAACTGCAGAATAACCTACTGTAGCTAGAAAACAATTACTGTTGTTGCCTGGTTTTGAATGTTCCGTGCCGAGGACACTGCCTTGACTGTGATAAAGCAAGCACCAAACAACTGCAGTGATCCAGAAAGTGCTTGGCAACTCACATGAGGGCCAGATTCTCATCTTTATTATGATATTATTTCTTTCCAAAAATTATGTATGAGACAAGTGTTTTGATATTCAATAACCTGCTTGCAGGAAATGACTTTACACAAAACATCAAATGAGCTGACAGCAAATTGAATTTAAAATATGATTTTTTTAAATGCTCATGAAATTCATACTGCTTTAAATATAAATTAGCCACAGTGCCAGAAGGGATGAATACATTTCACTACTTGACTGCAGCTAATTTGATTGTACAGTTTTACCTATGCTCTCTGTATTCATTGTACTTTCCTATTCAGGGATGAAGGAGCCTTCTTTGCTGCTCTGCCGCCTGCTTATATGCATTTCCTGGGAATGTCAGGAGGTGAAAGGGTGGAAAGGCACGCTGCTATACCAGTGCCAGACCAAACCTGGCTATCGTGGACCCACAGGATCCCAAAAGGAAACCAACAACTGCATCAGAAGAGGTGTATCTTTTTGCTTTCCAAGCCAGCTTGTCACCCTGGTACCAAGAATATTAACTGCACTGCTGGATATGTATCCAAACTAATAGTGTGAATACATCCTGATGGCCTCTGATCAATATTCACCCTATGTCTTCCTTCACTTAAAGCAGTATCATACATCCTGGTCAGATTCCAAATCTAATAACTACGTTCTTCCAACATAAATTCTTCCCACAGCTTTAAATAGAGTCAGCATTCTTTATTTGCAGCTCATAAGAACTCTGTGCTTTCAGAGATTTGCTGCCTGCTACTCTGAAGTGAGGCTGACGTGAAACGTGCACATTATCCTGAAACGCCTTTCTGCTGCTCAAAGTCAGAATCCTACCATCATTAATAACTTCCTTCATACAGGACATAATAATACCCATTCAATGGTTCATACTACTCTGAGAGTCACCTTAATCATCACCGTCCCACAACCGAGCAGGCTTGAATAAAACCACATCCAAAATTTCACCTAAAATCTGAATTCAACCTCTTACATGAGAACCCTAACTATTCTAAACTAACTTTCCCTTTGCTTCCTTACTTGCCATGCACACAACCAAACGCCCCTGGACTTCCTATTTTTGCAGTGGAAGCAAACCACAAGGCAGTCGAAACCATGGACCAAAAAGCAATGTAACTGATCTCCACATACTTGAGACAGAGTCCTCAAAGCCCCAGCGCCTGCCCAGCCATGTGCTGTCTCCACATCAGCTCTTATTTCACCCCAACTACAACATATTTAAAGACATGGTAAAGTGCCGCAGATGTGCAAAGTGTAAGAGTGCTTCAGCAGATAGTGACAACTAAAATAAACCTCTCTGCATAAAGGCAGCTCTGTTTTCCACCCTCTATCAAATTACAGCATCCCCAAATTATGTTAGGAGAAGCCCTGTCTAAAATGCGAGTTGCTGTATTTCATCAGCTATCAAGAGATGACTCAGGATTATAAATACTGAAATAAAATGAACATCCTGTTCCAGCTTCTTTAACTAAGTTCTCTCCCCCAAATAGCATCAACAAGTGACTCAGTACAATGTCATAACAAACAGTACTTTTGGTACAGCAATGTACTTGGCAAACAGCAACTCTCGCAAATACATCACTCATATTTTACTGTAGCTGCTAACCAAAAGATCTTCGTTTTATCTTGAGGGGAAAAAAAAAAGGAACAAATGTATAACAAGAAGACAGCAAGTAAATAATATTGTTCCCATAATAAGTGGGAAAACTGTCTGCATTTGGATGAACCAATAAAGGATGTTTATGACTAAATTCAGCTTCAAGTTGCGACACTGATGTTATGGTGAGAGTGTACCACTGCAAGTTTCTCACCTTTAAGAATCCTTGTAAAACACCCAAATAGCTCTTTTTGCTCCTGAACAGTCAACCTGGGCCAGGTTTTGCACACTGTATGTGGAATAAATACCCAGAAACAAGTCAGAAAAAAACATGACCTACATTGCTACAATATCCAGTTCTTGGTAAAGAATTCCGGATGAAAAGACACCCCATTTGGAGAATCCATTCCCATTAAACAAAAAACTGCATTTAAAACAAGCTCCTTCTCACCTGTAGCTAACTCAGTAATTAGCTGTAGCTACATTAATTAGTTATAATCCAGAGATTACGTGGGATAATAACATGCTCTAATGAGGAAAAATGATATTCAGGTTTTGAACACGTGGGTTTGTGGCGATTTCCTTAGAGGGGAGCATGCCTTATGAAAACCACAGATTCAAACAAAAGAGCAATTCTAATTCCTTATTGTGAGAAGCGAATATGAAAACAGCTCTCAGAAGGAAACCAACTTTGCTGTTCCTTTGGCCACCCTCTTTCAAACGTCAGGCAGTTACTTTGAAGCTTGGATTTCCATTGAGTAGCGTGAGCCCTGTGCTGCCCAGCCCAGCAAGGAGAGAAGCCATAGCCCTTGGGGAGAGACTGGAGTGCCTTCTGAGATAGGGCTTTAGTAGCACACAGATTAAGACCTGGGCAGCCAACAATGTATGGCAAATCATGGTCACAGCCTTCATCTTCTCATCAAGAGTGCAAGCAAGGTGGCAGGGCCATAACTGGATCAGCAGAGATGAAGGTTTCCTTTCTTGCTGCAGGCATCAGTTTGCACTCACCACCTCTACAGCCCTTAATAATCTTCACTGTGAACCACTCCACTGATCACCTTCAGCTGCCCACCTCCCTATCAATTCATCTTCTGCATGTTGGAGATAGCCTAGTTGTATACACCAAATTCAGGGAATACACAAAACCACCCATTATTCAACACCTCATTTGACCCCGACAAGCAAAAGCAACATCTCTGCTGCTCTCCCATTTGACCTGCCAGCTTCCTGCTAGAGTTTTCAGCATGAGAGTTGCACCACATGAGACAGGCTTGCACAGCAGTCTGCTTCACAAATTAAGCAGGCAGCAGGGCACTGGGTCTCACTGCAAAACCAACATAAAGTTACTAGCAATAAAAGCGAGCACAGATTTTGGGGAGGGTGATACCACATTGGAAGGTTTTAGTGGATGGGGTTGCTTTTGTTATTGTAAACGGTGACCTATTCTATGGGCCAGCAGAAAGCAGAATCCCTCCTTAGCCCTGCAGATTCACAATACTTGTGTTTTTATACCTGAGATCATGCAATGGTGCTTCAGGCGTTCCCATGTATAAGCACTTGGTCTTTCAACCCTCTCTTTCCAACTTAAGAAACAAAGTTGTGGTCTTCCAAATAGTTGTATAGTGGCTTCATCTTTAACTTGCACCCCAGCAGGCCAGAACACTTCTGATCCTCTTCAACACACTAACGTGGTACAGATGTGAGCATATCAAAGGCAGCATTTGCAGAAAGCCTTCTTTAAATCACATAATGTTTTGTCTCAAACCAATTATCTGTTCAAACCCTAACAAACTTCATGCTATGGAATTATGCACATAAACGTGACAAACATACAGCAGGCGATTTTAAAATGCTTGTTCTCCAACGATGCCACTGAAGCTGTTTTCTTCAGCGGCTGTAGAAAGGCAGATGCATGGAAAGAAATCATTTTTATCTTGTAAAGCTAAACAGTTTTCTGCTGAGGAGAAAGACATCCTATTTTTAATGTAGATCCCTTTAGAAAAGGACACAGCTGCTGTTCACTCACTTAACCCACTACTGCCTCTTCCTGCAAGTTCAGCCTCAGCCTAGGGATGTTCAGATTCAGTCTGGGGCCCTTGAATGGGAACCCCCATGAAGTGGGCTTCATGCTGCCATGGTGTTTAGTACCTGGTTCGCCAGTGTCTCACACAAGACTCCCACATCAAACTTTTCAGTCACTTGGAGGTTTCAAGCTGTCCTGGAGTGGTATTTGGGGTCCTAAGTGTTGCTGTCAGCCCAATGTGCTGTTTCTGAGCCCTTACCCACTGGCTAAGCCCCAGGAGTGGTACAGTGCTCTGCTCGAGGGTCCTGCTTTTAATGAGTTTCTGCAACAGTTACTTCTGTCACTGCAGAGTAGATAAAGAAAAGGATCAAATTGGGATTCATTACAGCAATAATTAAAGCTGACCTTCCAGCAGTCAGGCCAGACATCTAGCCCTCCGAAAGAGCCCGTCCTGCAGGTGCAAAGGACAGCTTTGATGCTTCACCCATTTACAGATGTGCAATTCGCCTCATTTTTTAAATGAGTGCCTCAAAACAAGACCAAAACAACCCAAACCACTCTCATTTTCCATTTGCAGGACTCGGTGCTTTTTCAGAAAGCATAAAAGCACCTATTTCAGTGGCAGAAGGAAAGCAGATTTCATTTTTCCCTGTACTAATCACTCCTGTCCTTGCATACAGAGATACAAAATAGGTGCTAGATGATAGGCAGAACTTACCCACTCTAGATTTAATTCCATCATTTCATAGCACAGCTTAGAAAAGATCCTTTGCAAATAGCTTGAGCTAGCCTGGAATTCAAACAAGAGGCTGACATCCCCATTTCCCAGCAGAGTCCTGGTCCCCTGGGCACAGCAAGGAAGAACAGCAGGAGACCTAACCCACTGCCTCCTCCACCCTAGCCACACACTGCTTTTACCCCATGGAGCTTTGGCCACCACATGCACCATGTGAACATCTGAGAACCCTCTAAACATCCAGCAGCAGAGCACTACATGGGTTTCTGGATGGCAAACAGCCACCAGCATGAGCCACAAGCACAGCAGCCACTCACCCCCTCCATCACTTCCCTCAAAACCTGATGTAGCAATAGGCATTTCCAACCCCAACCAGCCTGGTGTGACACACGGTGGGTTTGGTAGTTGGAAACACAACAGTCTTGGTTTAAGCAGACATTTTGTTGTTTGTTCAGCTCTTTTGTCTTACCTCTTGGTGTCTCGTAGGCATAGGCTTCACTAGGCACTTAGATGGCAAGGCTGTAAAGAAAGCAGCTGGTTACTTTGAAAGAGTGCAGTCCTCACAGCATTCCCCCTGGGAATCTCTTGAAGCACACAAGAAAGCTGAAGTTGCATCACTTTTCCTACCACATCATTAGTTCTATTCCCAAATCTGTATCCTGAGGCAGGAAAAAAGTCTCAACACCCTTTCTGCATTAGGCTACAAACTTTGCAGGGACAAAAGGAGCTACCCCTTTACAAGAAGAAAAGTAACAGCAGGATTACAGTTCCACTTACAATCCAAATTGCTCCTATTCCTACCAAGGGTACATGCAGTCACTAAAATTGTCAGCATTAGCCCAGACCCACCACATGTCACTAGAGAACAACTACCATATACCTATACAGGTTTTAGCTTCAGCCCCTGGTAGGGACAGTGACAGGCAGCGCTGAGAAGCGTGTGTAGGGCTGACAAGGGACAAGCTTAGGATGAGGCAAGGTGTGAAGCCAATACAGGGCAGGAAAGACAGGCAGGGTCCTGGAAGCCCTTGGAAGTGTGAGGGTAACAAACAGCTGAACCGCTGGAACCACACACGTTTGGACAAGCCACAAAGCAAGGCTGGGAACAAAGGGAGGCAAAGCATCATCTATCAGCCTATTTCAGCTCAAGGCATGGGAGCAAGAACTGTAACAAGAAAGGGAGCTATTGCTCTGTGGGACCGACGCATATGTAGACATAGAGACCCCCTTTTAGCAGGGGTAGGTATTGCTTAGGCAGCTTGAACAGCAAATAATGCCAAGGCCATGAAGCCAACCAACAAACCCTTATCCTATCCTTGTCCCCAGAAACTACTCATTGTAAGGCTACTCCACTCAGTGTTCTGCACCCCATCTCCCGGTGCAAGGCATGATGGTGACATTCAAAAGCAATCCAGCTCCACACAGGGCCAACCTGGCAGATGTCAGAGATGCAGAGCTACCACAGCAAGTCTGCAGAGTATTTACAAAGCAGTTTGCTAAACTTATACAAAGGGAATAATTTGCAACGCAATGGTGTGTTTGCATTTTGAATATCCGATTTCCTGTTCAGCAAATAACCTAAACACTCCCAACCAAACGAAATGTAGACGAGACTTAAAATGTTTGAAGAAAAGCACTCATCCAGAAAATTAAGGTCAACACGGAACAGATGGTGCTTCTGAAAAATGTGGCTTCAACATTTATCTTTGTGTAAAAGAAAGATCTCTTCAGAGCCTCCGGCTGTTTGGTGACAGTCCTACTTGAGATATTGAATCTCGCACTCCACGGGTAATAAAGAAGCACTAAAAAATTACTTCAAACTACTAAATCTAAATAAAGTTCTCTCAGCTACTGCGCAATACGGTTTTTGCAGGCATGTAAATACATATCAATAAAAGATAGATTCGAGCGCTTCTGTAACTGCTATAAATACTGCGAGTGCTCTCCCCATTTCCATAAATATGACCCACGACTCCCAAGTGAAAAGCTTTTTCATTTGCAGCAGTCAGGGGGAAAAAAATGATCCTTTCTTCTTTATCAAAGCCTTTTGAGAGGCTGGGTTTGAAGCCCAGCGCACAGGGAGCTGTGAACAGCTTGTTAGGATGATGCATGAAATGCTTTCTTCCAGCCAAGGTGGATTCACTCAATGGGACTGCAGGAGAACCACTTTTATCCTGGAGGGCAGGCAATGTCACACCTACCTGGGGAGGAAAACAGGGGCTTCCAATCTGGGCAGGCCTGCAAATTACTTTGGTGGTACAGAAATGAGCTGGAACTACCAGAACTACCAAGGCAGACCTGTCAGATGCCCAATTAGTAATAACATGTTAGAGACAAATTGGATATTAATGATATTTGATATTAAAGAAGTTAATTTGATATTAAAGAAGGTGAGTGTTGGCATAAGTAGCAGTGCAGGTAACCACATGGCCAGTTGAGCAAGAGGCAGGGGAAGGCTCAGCAGGACAGCAGGCTGCTAGTGAGGATCTCCTCAGGACAGGTAAAAGAGAGGGTAGTCATGGAAAACACAAAGCTGCGCAGCAGGGATCCTTCATGTTCACCTGAAACAAGAACTAAAACCCCAGACCCAAATTACACATGCCCTGGGCCAGAATGAACCCGGTATTTCTGGAGGAAAGCACTTGCAGTGCCTAAAAACAGAGTCCCAGGGAGGTGTCCCCCTGTGCACCACTGACAGAGCACCCTGCTGACAAGCAAGCCCTGCCACAGGCTGTTACTCCAGATTACACACCTCACCTGAACCCCTGAAGTTAATTGCCAAGGGGCCACCTCAAGGCCTGGAATGAAGACGTAGCCTGTGATAAGAAGTTTGAACATCCAGCTTCAGACGTCAAAGCACCCACAGCCATCGAATGAGCTACGGGCTCAAACCACCCATGCACATACACAAAACCACAGGGTAATTACAGATCTACTGCCAGTTTCTGTTTGACAGGCACCAGACATCCGATAGAACAGCCATTATCAATGCACCTCTTTTTTCCAATGCAGCTCCCAGCCATTTGTACCTACTAGAGAGACCCAGGTTTTTGTAACTCGGGCCTTTGGCCACAACACTGATGAAGTTGCACAGAAAGCTTCTGCAAACCCACTTTGCTAAAAAAGGAAGTTTATTGCAGCAAGTCTCCCAAGCTGACACATCCTTCTTACTGGCTTCATGATACTAACTTAATGTTTTGGGTCTCGCTTCCTCTAGAAATTACCTCTGATTCCCTGCTCTACTGGGGAAAATTAGCTCAGCAAGGACATTTAGACTCACTGTTCTCAGCAATGGGCCCTGCCATCAGTAAAGCACAGCCAAAATGAAACTAGATTGCGTGTTCCAGTGAAGGGCTTTAAAGAGTAGCTTCTATACAGGGCTTTCTTGCTTCAAGGCCATCCCAAATCACATCACAGGCAGTTCTGATAAGCAACAGCAGCTCACTGGAGTCTTACAAATAGTAGAGACTAGATCAAGGTCTCTTTCTCTCCTTACCTAGGGCTTTTTAGAACTAAATTAGACTTTTTCTCTTAGGAGAAGGTTGTGTTGGTTTTGTTGGTCCTACCGCATGGCCAAGCGCTGCTGCTGCACATAGAAATATCTATCTGCATCAGGCCTCCACTCACTATTTCTAATAGTAAAATAACTCACATTAATCTGTTCCTCCAGCACTTGGTGTTTAAAGTTATTTCTTGACAACTTCTGCTCTTGGCATTTAAGCATTTTTCATCTTCAGCCCAAGCCTGCCAGCACTATTGGTTATCCTTCTCTGCCTCGCTAATAATTCGGTTGATGGCATGCAGGTGGGTTTCTCTTAATTAAAAAACCCATTTGCAAAGTTTGCATTAGGTGATCTGAAAAAACAGAGCACTCCACTCAAAGGTTAAATGTAAGTGGGCTGCAGAGCTCCATGAAAATATTGCATAATTTAGAGGTAAAAATAGCTGTGCTTTATTCCAGCCAGGCTGGGTAGGTAGGTTTTTATAGCAATCAGCCGAAACCCCATCTCTCCAAGTTGCATGCTCCAAGTTGATTACAGAAAATTAAATTTAGTATTAATCAACCTAGGAAGAAGGAAATTACAAAATTCAGCTAATGCATAAATCATGGGAAATAATGGTGCAAACAGCTACAGCAGATCATTGAATGCATCCTCATGCTTGTCCCGTGCCAGAATCAACTCCCCCCCAGCCTTCCTGACAGGTAGTTGTCCAAGCATTACAAAATTCACTCACGACATAGGTACCCCCCCCAGCCCTTCTGTTACAGACCTTGCATCAGCATCCTCCAGCTACCCTGGTTTGGGCTATCTCCAGATCGCTGCCCTGGGGGGAACGCACAGCAGGACACAGCAGACAGACGTGCTGGGTGTAACAGATCGGTTGCCAATGGCTGCACTACACCCGGCAGGATGTATTTTCCCCTTCAGCAAAAACGAAAAGCGAGCTCACCTGCTCAAGCAGGTTTTACACTGCTGGGATGCTGTGCCTGGCTGCATTGCCACGTCCAGAGCCACAGCTTTTCACCCATGCCTTCAGAGGCACCAGTGTAAGGGGCAGCCTTGCCCTACCTGCTGCGGGGCCACACAGGTGCCCAGAGTCCCTGCACCAGGCAATGGCACTACTGGAGCCCAAGCTACACAGCTGCAGCAGAGAGCACCAGCAGGCAGGTCCCAGGGAAGCAGCAGCCTCTCCAGGGCTGATGATGGGTCACTTGCAATGTCAGGCACAGAACTGCAGCTCTTGGCACCTCTAGAAAGAGAACAAACCAAATACCTGTATAGCTATAAGGAATCTGACCTTAGGAATACAGATTCTTGAACGCTTCTTGATTTAGGAAGAAAAGTCTACACTGATCCTGGCTTTTCGTGCCAGTTTATCTAACACACTGCAGTGAGTCAGGCCTGCAGAGCAGACACCACCCCATTTAAGCTTGTATAGTAAGGAAGCATTTAGCTCAGAAGGCTCATCTACAGCACAAGAATTTTCTAAGCTAAATCCTGATGTTTTACTCCTTCCCCAATCTCGCTAAGCAGGAAACACAAGCCTGGACATCCTTCATCAGCTGAGGGTGTGGGAGGGCAGCTCTAGATGAAGCTTTTGTAACTACGTTGCTTTCTTCCTCACAAAACCCCACGATTTGGAGACGTTCAACAGAAACATGAAGTTTTTAAGAGTTCCCTCTAGTCACTTCCAAACTTTTCTTTCTAATCTCCTCCTCTAATCTCTTTGAACTCCATCTTCTGTAGTTTAATCCAGAGTTTGTTTAGGATTAAGTTTTTCCAACCGGACACTGTGTATGTTTATGCACGCTATAAACACACACAACGTCCAACACTGCATAAATTAAAAATCATAATCCTTACAAAGAGCCATAACAATTCCCAGTTCCCTGGAATCAAGAAGAAAGGAATTAGCAGCATGATGAAGGCTGAAGCCAGAAAGCACGTCTCTGAATGAACCCCCACAGGGCTTTGCTGAACGCAATTGCCCCTGTTTTGGTGTTTGTTTGGTTTAATTGAAGCCATGTCCCCGTGAGCGGCTCCCCCATTCAGTCGGCTCCAACATCCCTAATCACACAGAGGCAAACACAAGCACACCAGCACAGCGGCTGTTAAACAACCGGGCACACAGCCCTGTGAGGTCTGCGGGTTTCTGTGGACCTAAGCAACCATCTTCCCCCCCCTCCACAGAACCGAGCAGGCACTGGGGACACAGAGCAGCACCATCAGCGCTGAAGCACCAGGCAAGCCACTGAGGCGGGCAGAGCCCCTCTGTGCTCCGCAAACACAGCACCCAAAGCACTGCTCCGATAGAGGACATGAGCCCCTGCAAACAGCCAAGCAAACACTGCAGCTCCCTTCGGCAGCCTCAGCCCATCACCGTGCCTCAAGCTCCACCTGCAGCCCAGAGCGGCTGGGGTCACTGCGGAGCCCACCCTACCCCTATGGGGTGCTGCAGGCCACCCCAAGCAGGGCAGCCAGCCCAAGGGTGCCCTGGGATCCCTGTGCTTCCCAGCAGCGAGGGCCAGGCTCACCCCACAGCACTGCTCAGCATGGGGAATGTTGGACTCAAACACAGTACCACACGGCTCTGCTGCAGCCAGCGATGGAGGCTCATCAGACCCGGGACAGGAGTCACAGCCCTGTCACCTTCTCAGCAACATGCACTAGTGCTGGGCTGAGGGAATGCTCCCACCACCAGCCAATTCCAGCTCAAGAGCTGGCAGCAGCAAAAGCTGCAGGGAGAAAGCAAGGCACCTCCCTGTAGAACTGCCAGAGGCGACACTCAGCAGCACAAGTGATTGCTGAGCTTGAGGGTTAAAAATAAACAGCCTGTCTGAAATGGAAAATCTATGGACATTTGAGAGAAGCCGGGGGACAGCCCGGCAGCTGAGACCACATGGGCCATGAAGCAGCCCAGGAATCTTCCTCCAAAACACTCCAAGCCCTACTGGTTTTACTGATTCCCTGCAAAGCACTCGGGGAGCTGCTGATGAAAACTGCCTTGTACAACAGGAAAGGATCCTTTGCTCTGAGGGTACAGACATGAGTTGCAGAGGATGACCACAGCACAGCCAGGTCATCAGCAGAACACAAACATTAACAGTCAGGAAAAACACAACACCCCAATGGGCTACAGGGAACAGCAATTTGTCTACTAGATGTTCCTGTGTCCAGAGACACACATGCCCTAACAGAACACAGATGACATCCCTGCAATGGTATCATACCGTGCTAAGGGTATCACCTGTGCAGACTGCACTGATGTAAAGTTTCATACCTCCTCAAGCAGCTTTGTACAAGCAGCACTAGCTGCAAACACCCTTACTGGAATTCATGTGATGCTAAGGAACTACATTATTGGAGTGCACAGGACTGCAACCTGCCAGTCACAAGTTAAGGCCAAAGCTGATTAAATGGAGGCAAATCAAACATCATGCCTTGCCCCAGCATGTGTCAGCTCCTGCAGCACCTTCCCTTTCTCACTGTGGACATGGAAGGCATGACTACCACACACCCAAGATTAGGGCAGTATTTCACAGTACAGGACTGCTTTTCCACTTTTGGGATCAAGGTGAAAGATCAAGGAACACATGGGAGACTGTGACAGGCAAACAGGATAACTTTCCACTGCCATACTGCTACAGTCTGCCATCAGTCCTTCTGCTAGGCTGGTGAGATGAGAGCTGCTGTGGGGTGATGAAAGCTGGGTGTCTTGTGACTCTAGTGTGCAGGGGCTACCAGGCTGCACTGAGGCACTGCACAGTTGGTCTGGACACGTGAACACCTTTTAGAGCTGTTTTCTAGTGAAACTACCCTAACTGCAGCCTTACCCTTCAGTATCTTGGGAAGGCTCTCTAATGACATAACCCACTGGGCACTTAGGAACTACCTTATAGTGTCAGGGTAGTTCATGACAACTGCTTGTTTACATATTGGAATGTGTGTCTCTGTGAAGCAAGGTGGTATCATCCGAACAGATGTAAGGCAGGCTCCCAGATTCCTCTGCAAGCTGAGAACTATCTTGAGGCTGATACCACTGAGGGCAACGACTTTGTCTTAGGTTCACTGGAAGATCAGAAGACCTTGAAAAACTACTATGGTTATATTTACTTTAAGTCCATGCGACTTTTCAGGGCACAGATTTCCCCTGCAAAGAAGTAAAGATTTATTAATAGACTGAAATATTTTCACATAGGAAACAGGGAAGCAGGAATGCTACTAACCTTGAGAATATGAAGACCAGCCTCTTGCCTTTCTCCTCCCAACTGCAAATCAATCATCCACTTGGCAGAAAGCTTTTAACCTTATGCCACTTATCAGCAGTAATCATCCCACTTTTTATTCGGAATTGATGAACAAGTATTCTGTTTATTAGCTTAATAAAAGCTCAAATGCATAGACCTACAAATACCAGGCCCCTTAGCACACACCAACACAGGGCTCCCACCTATAGCAACCTTCTTTATGCTGTAGAGAAGTCAAGACCACCAGGATTGAGATCCATGGTAGAGATACCCAAGTGAGTATGAAGTGCCCACCATGCCATCACTTGCTACCTTTACAGCTACGACTGGAAAGCACGGCTCTCACATATCTCATATACACTTTTATCTCATCCGCCTCTGGAACATGTCATACATACTTCACAGGTTTGAAATCCTCTTGGCTTCCTTGTCACAAGCGTATCAAATGTCTTCCTGCAACACTGCATCCAGACTATACATGACTTGCTTAATAAGCAATCCAAAGTCCCTGAGTTACAGATCACCTCCTTACACCATTTCTCCAGAAGTCACTGCATGCTTCTTTCTTTCATCAGTTAACACTGCTCTTCTGTAACAGCACCCATGGGTGACCTCAGGAGGCGTGCCACCCTCTTGTGTCCAAGAGAAGTTGCACTAGTTCCACCTGAAAGCAGCTATCAGGATAGCACTTCACTAGACCAGAGGCACACATCCCTCAGGTGTTTGAGCACACAGTCTCTACTAAACCTCCTTTGTTGTTGCTGCTGTTTGCATTTAGAAGAAAGTTCAGTAACCCAGACTAAGCAAGGAACTTCTGCCAATTCAAAGCAATTTTCAACAAGTAATCACAATAGAGTACCAAAAGCACAAGTATCAAATGGAAATAACATGTAAACATATGTGACATAGTAGTAGATTCAATTAACATGAACAACCACGGAGACAACTCACAATTCAGAAATAGCCTTTTGTCATAAAGTCTTTATGGCTTGACAGAAAGAAAAGTTAGATTTGTTTTTGAAATGGTTAGTGCAATTTTTTATTGGAGAGGTCAGCTATAAGAATTAAACATATGAATCCAGTATGACACCTCAGCTTCCAAGATGTTTTTTAACCTGATCTGAAATATGGCACTGGACTTTCATCTAGAGTCAAGGCATTTGTGATCTCAGAATAAAACCACAGCTATTTCCCCCCAGGAGATGGTGGTAGTGGGGTTCTTTAAGGGATTACTCATATTTCCTATAAAACAGATGAAGGAAAGCCTAGCAGCTTAACAGCATCAGAAGTGCAGCTGAGTGCTTGGCCAGTACCTCTGCAATCCACATATCCATCCATATATAATTCACTTGGAAAAGTGAATGAAGGAAGAAGGCAGCCTCATTGAAGAGCATCTGATAACAGTTTTTCCATGGAAATTCAGACTCCTACAATGTAGCCTTAGGGTTTTACACAGGGAGTGGCTACAAACAGCGTATTCCCCCAATACTGTCTGAATTCAGATCCTACTCTCCTGCTATTGCATGCAAAGCAAGAATGAGTAACAGCTTCTATGAAAAAATCACTGCCACTTTCCTTGACAGTGATGGTGTCATGAAGAATTTTTAAGAAGCATACACCTTCTTGGAACCAGAAGTCATGCTTCAAAACACTCACCACGTCTTCAACTTTTAGCTGAGTTACCTATTCTCCAATTCAGGAGACTGGGTGCTGGCACCACCATTTCCTTACACTTATTGCTTTTACAAGCTAGATTCATTCCAAGGACACCCAATTCACTAGAGCATCTTTGCTCTTTCAATACAAAGAACTCCCATCAACCCTAATGGAAGTCAACATATGCACACACAGGACATAGACCTTTTAAGGCTATATGGCTGACCAACAGAAACAGAAAAATACATACATGTAACTGAAATTTTCTTCCATTTAGCAAAAGGTACCAAGTTTTAATTGAGACACTTCAAGCTGTTACCCTTACTTTCTTAACTTCACCTTCTCTCCCTTCCCCCTTAATTGAGGGGAGAAGACTTCACTGTGCTTCCCTAAGCAAAGTAAGAAATAGATCACATCAAGTTTGCTCCATAGACCAAAAGGTAAAAAAACCCCAACAATAAAGGACAAACTGGTTCACAGTTAACTATAAATAAAAGTGCAATAAGTGTTCAAGTAGAGTGTAGAGTTTAAGCAAGCTGTACAACCACATTTGGCATAGTCATCTTTTAAAGGCTCTGCGTGGGTCCCTCCCATTACCGACAGGGAGAAAAGGCTGAACATTATTAGCTGGTGCTGGATTTACAGGTCCTCGTCCATTGCCTCTCCCACTACCTGTGTAAGAGTGGCCATGATTATATGTAAATGGAAATCCACTTGGTTCAGGTCCAGTTTGTAAACCATTTCCTAAAAAGACAGAAAAAAGGTTATCAGGAGTTCCACGCACTGAAATCACTGCTCCCTTACATAAGTTTAGCAACAGTGAATGCATGGAGTTTGGGGCAACCAGCAAACTCCAAGCAGCAGAAGAAAAAGTCCCTCTGGTGCTGCAAGAGCTTACCTTTTGCACCCTCCTAAACTACCTCCCCACCATCCCTACCTCCACTCCTAACTGAAGCAAGAAAGGTCAGAGCTGCATGCCAGTTCTTTGCCCAAGAGAGACTGGAGTCTTGTGAAACTAGACTGGTGCTTTCAGAACCATGCATTGGCTTGTAGCTCACACACCAAGATGCTCCAGAGAGACAGCAGGGCAGCAGAAGTCAAGTAGAAATCAGCAAAAGAAAAGCAGGCTACACAAAGCTCCTCGTGTCATTCCCCGCTACCAGGAACACAGACACAGAAAGCTGCCTTGTGAAGTCCAGCCACAGAAGCAACTCAGCTAACACCAAGTTATCATGAACTTAATCATCACTGCTCATGTTTTGTTGGTAGGAAGAGGGACAGAGCTGAAAAGGCAGAGTGATGACAGGAAGCATAAGGAGAGAAGGAAGAGACAAAAGGAAATCATTGCATTTAAAGACCACGCAAGAAGCAGGAATTTCACCAGAAGTTTCAGAAGATATGCTCATGGTCAATAAAAGGGCTGTCCATCACCCAAAGCAGGGGCAGCAAAGTAACATCTACACACTAACTGGGCTGAAAGTGAAAGCCTACTGGCCTCCCCCTGGCACTGAGGAAGAACTGGCCTGAAAGCACTGCTGTCCTTTGCTTAGGATAATTTATTTTTGGGGAACAGAAAGAGCTTGTTTTTAACAGCAAGTTACGGAATCAGTTCGCTCTCACCAGCAGGGTTTAGCTATACAGCTTCAGGTACTGAGTCTGGACAGGAATAGCTGTAAGCTAGGAAGGAACCTCAAGTTCTTGAAGCATTTTCTTATTTAAGTTTCAATGCTTAAATAAATCACAAAATAATCCAGGCAGGTCAAATACAGGAATTGAGATTGCCAGCCCTTCTGTTCTGGGGGGCTAAGCTGGCAGGAAAGCCATGGTGACTGGCAAGACTGAAGCATTAAAGTTTAAAACAACCCCAGAATTTCAAGTACAGCAAAAATTCCTTGAAAGCATCAAAACCCTTTAGGATCAGTCAAGTCCCTTTACATGATACAGGCACCTTGATCATGCTTCCAGGGAAGAAATCCTGAAACCATTATCCATTAAATGTTCATGCTTATGTGCTTGCAGGTTCAGGCCCCAGTCTAAGAGACTTTTTAGAGCATAGCACACTTTTGCCCCAGAGTGGGGAAACCTTAGCAAGATAAATTTCTTTTTATTAAGTGTTCCTCATCCTTTCACTTCCACAAAATGAAAACACTTACCCAATGGCCCAAAAGTACATGAACTCATATTACTCGATGCAGAACTATTATTCTGTTCACCCTGTGCCTTCAGAGAACAGGAAAAAAGAAAAAAGAAGAAAAAAAAGACATGGATCAGAGAAATTTCGTATTTTTAGAGGAAGGAGATATTTCTCCTGTATTCTTATAGTGAATCCATATGGAATTCATCTGCTACTAATTATTCACTCATTTTTATCTATCAAGTCCATTTTTCCAGAAGAGTCACATCTGATCCCAGCCTGGTGTGAAACAGTCAGAACAAACAGCACTTTATGCCAGAAGGCTCAAACAGGTTTAACATACCAGCTTGTTCTGCCCCATGTGTTCCATGTTGGGCTCGCTGAAGTTTGGCACTTCTGAATATACCATGCAGAACCTGGGGAGAAATTAGGATGATGAGGTAGTTCTAAAGCCTAACGTTCCCAACTCTGCAACTCAAATGTTAACATCTCCCATCACCTAGAAATAACTAATCCAGGCCCCACCATTCAGCAAGAATTCATAGGTACTAAAAGGCTCTTTGAACCTTTTATAGGCTTGTGGTAAAGCTGCCACATCTTCCTGGTGAAGGTGTTTCAGGCAAGCAGAGGCAAGTGCACAGTTATCTAGGAGGTAAAATGGCCTAAAGAAAACAAAAGGTGATGAAAGGGCTCCATCCACCTCTCTTCCAGCTGCTCAATCTTGGCCAGCACCCACTCACAAAGTCACCTGAGACAGAGTCACCCAGTCTGCTACCCAGACTGCGACTCCATTAGATCTCCAGGGAAAACTTAAATGCTCCCACACACTTCCACATGATGGAGTACCCCATTAACATAATAGCACAGAGGAATCCAAAACAGCGAATGAAAGCATCCTTTTCCAACCAAGGCAACTATGAAAGAACAGGGCCACCAACTTATCACATGAAAATTATGGCAGAGGGAAGAAAGACTTGGATCATTACACAGCTTGGAGTGGTTAAGAAATGGAGCACTCAGCTCCTGCTGGGAGGCACAAAACAGATAAGGACTCACCTCTCTGCAGCCTGCTGGAGAGTAAGCCAGCTGGCTGATGCTTCTGAAGCAATGGTTTTATACCAAAGGAAATCTACAGTTCATCACTTACAAACTCCAACTGAACATGGGGTATTTCTGAACCATCCAAAAACAGAGGTGGCCACGCAAGTCCCACCTCCCTGATCACGACAAGGCCTTCCACAGCTCTTTTTGCAACCACAGTAGCACTCTTCTGGTTAGAAAACTGTTGCTGTTTTTTCCTGTTGTTTGTCAAGTATGTTACTCATGCTTGTTCTTAATTAGGAGGAGTCACCACCTCAGTTCGTGGGCAGTTTAAAGAAGGTTTAATGAAGCTTGCTTCTGTTTAGATATGATTCACTGGAGTTACCTCTCTTCCTTCTTTGCGCTGCCTGTCTCTCAAGCACGATACACACACACCAAAATAAAGTGGCTAATGAAGCTGAGGCCTAGGTAAGCAATGCAGATTAAATCCCTTGTCATTTATACACCTCCCCCCTCTAGGTAAAAAACAGACCTGTGCCAGTGATGGAGGCTGATTTTCCTCAACCTACTTAGAATTCAGAGAGGGTCAGAGCTCATTACCATGTGGAAACTTGCATCACAGTTGCCTGCATTGTACCTATCCATGCCCATGTACTAAGAGCCACCATGTCTCATACTTACCACGATGTTCTAAGTGGACACAACACCACAAGTATGAACATACAATACTTACTCCCCAATTTTATGCAGCTCCCCTCCTCGTCCTGTATAAAGTGTCAGGCATCCTTTCCACAGAGATGCATACCTGGCCAAAGAAAAGGGAAGCAAAGCAGTCTTAGTGAATGAGAATCACCACTGTTGAAGAAAGTTGAGGCATGCTGTCTTCCATGAGTTGATAAGCATCACATACCAACATAAATGGATTAAAAACTTTCCCAGGGACAGCAACTTCACTGAGCTAGAAGTTGATGGATCCCCATATTTTACTTCTAGCAAAAGGCACTGGAAGCTCAGGTGACTCTTTTGGTAATTCCAGGAAAGCAGCGAATTATGAGATTGGATGCTCCTTCCTTGGCTGAAGCAATCCCTATGACTAGTCCTGCAGAGGAAATGCATTTTGCCAAGAGCAGTATAGCAGTATCTGTGTTACCATTCAGTGATGACTCTCAGCGTGAGCCAGAAAGAATCACCTTTGTTCACTGTATATATAGATACTGCTACAGAATGAGCATGGCAGGAAGTGCTGACTTATTCAGTATAGGTCCTTACCAGATATATATATGTTAGGGTTTTTTAAGGCACAAGTTTGACCATCATGTTCCAAGTGAAGTGTAGAAATGCAATGAAATCATTTTTGGATTGCAGAAACATTCACTTACAAGACAGCACGAGAGCACTCCAGGCTTTATAGTGGTACTTGACTCAAGCACTGGAATTTAAGTGACGCAAAACTTCCTGCATAATTGTTCCTTTCAGTGAGGGGCATCATGTATAGGAAGAGAAAATAAGACCAGAAACCCAGGAGGGAGTTAACAGGAGCATGGGTGTCTTCTAGTAAAGGAACAGGGAGCTTCAGCAACTGCACTCTCAGGAGTCACAGATAATCTGGACAAGGCACCACTTCCTTATGCTCCAAATCTATCTCTGGAACATAGATAACCAACCTTCCTCTTGCCCTTTGCTTTATCTGCTGAGACTGGGAGCCATCCAGCTGCACACAGAGCCTCAATGAGAGGCACCAGGGAGGAGTCAGACCAGCAGAACAGGACTGCAATGCCAATCCAACGATAACCTTCTCTGTACTTCAGCATGAGAAGTAAAGCATAGTATCTATGGTTACAGTGCCTACCTTGGGAGTCTTCCATCCAGAAGCAGGATTTATGTGCTTCATAAAGCCACCTTTCACTTTAAAGATTCACTTTATGCTTAACCTTTAATAACCAGCTAGTTGGACAGTCTTGTGGCAGAGCACAAGGGAAGAGAGCTACCAATTAAACCAAACTCATACATTTACTGGGATAAAACTCAGCACACCATGGGACTGATAACCTCCAGCACAAAGTTATTCCACATACGCAAGCACTTGTTTTTGTCTCAGGAAGAGCTGGCTATAAAGCACTAAACTCCAAAACTAACTTCAAATTTAGAAACCTTAACTGCAACAGCTACTTGTAAATGTGTTTAATTGGCCAATGACAAAAATCAGCCACAGTGTCTGCTTTGCATGTGGGGTCTAACTAAGCTTTCCTACCTGCAAGTGTTCACCTTGCAAAGTCAGATTAGCCTACAGAGCTGAAACTTACCTGCCGTTTAATGGCAACATCGCATGCTCAGTCCTACCTAAGTATAGGATCCATGTTTGGAGCATTTTTTGAGCTTCTGCAATTTCACTCGCTACATAGTCCTAAGTGAACACGCAATTCATTTAAATGAAGGCATGACTTAGCCACCCACCAGAACAGTGATGTCAGCTCATGAATTTAATTCACACAAGCCAACTTCACTTTGCAACACGAAGGGGTGCAATGACCCTCTCATTTGTTGCCCTGAAACACCAGAGCAGCTACAGCAAGCCAGCCACAGAGCAGAGTACAGTGACACTGCTGAACAGTGTCATTAGTGTGTTTCAACGTCATCTACACACAGGGCTTTGTGCTGGCCCAAGCTCTGGTTTAGTTCCACCCACAGTGCCTCAGCACTCCACGTGTTCTCCACGCAAGCAGGCTCCTCAGAACCACCTCTGCTGAGGAGTCAGGCTCTCTCTTGTAAAAGGACATTAGCATAGTAGGAAGCAGCTGTAGTACTGGTGGCAAAGGTTATCCGATTTCATGTCAAAACCAGAAATTACACTCAGATGAACAACTTAGGAGCAGCTCAGCGAGCAGCTCCACTGAGTATCATAACCTTTTACCTCCTTTTTCACAAAAACAAATTAAAAAGATCTTACACATTGCATAGCTCCACCATCTCCTGGAGTGCTGTAGGCCAAGGGATCAGCATAATGCATTTCTAAGTGCAACTTAACTGGCATAAAGAACTCAAATTAAAATGACTTAACAGTTTGCTATTGACAACTTGAGTGACAAGGTAAAGGATTTGCAAGCTGAATCTAGTATGCTTTCTTACAACATAAGATCTGGGGTTTGTTTGAGTTTTTTTTTTCAATTAAAACAGCTCTGGAATAAGCTAATTGCACCTCACCAAACTGACAATGCTCTATAATGTAGCCATAGCATGAATGGTTACAGTAAAACTGAAAAGGTTCTCCTCTGCTTGTCATTTCTGTTAAACCCACTGCAATGAAAAGCAACTTTTCTGCATGAGAGACATTAACCATCCCCTTCTTCCATTAAGGCTCTGACTGCTCGAGGAAAGAATTGGCTGTGAAAATAAAAACATGCTTTTGACCTCCCTGCCTGATTTACACACTAGGGCTGACTGTTGCATTCACCCCCCCACCCCAAAAGAAATATTTCTCCCTGACAGCTTTTTTTTAAAGCCAAACCAAGTCTCCTATTAAACACCACCTCCTCATTAAAAATACAAGCCCCTCCTAGCCGTCTACCTATTATGTGCTCAAACCAGGCACATTCTGGGGTGGAAAAGGTGGTGGGATCTCAGGGTGCCACCGGGGTAACAGAGAGCCGAGCCAACGGGGTCCAGCTCTGTCATCCGCACCTCTCAAGAGGCGGCCGAGCTGCTCAGAACCCCGCACCTCCGCCTCGGTGACAAAGGACTCCCCGACCCAGCGTGCCCTGGAGCGGAGCGCAGGCAGCGCCCGGCCGGTCTGGGCAGC
>JBAFWW010007726.1:0-12024 GCA_036873685.1 Agapornis canus
ACCTCACACTAAACCATGGCACCCAAAGCTTCATCCAATGTGGCTTTTGCTAGGACTTCTCTGTACATATCTGTAAAGTGCTAACTTTTCCATCTTGCCTTTCCAGAAATTGTCTCTTTAAATGTGTAAAGATCAGACAACTGTAGCTTAAAATTTACTATTTTATAATTTTATGTAATTACATTAAAATGTACTTGCATTTTATATTATTCTGACTGATGCATTTTTATCTGTCCTTCCATTCTCATGGGGCTTGGTTGCTTTCTTAGTTCTGATTTCAGGTTTTGCCTTTGAGGATTAAAGTTTCATGCTGGTTAGTGTTTGCTCATATCTCAGTAGTCTACAGATTTCCCATGCTGTGGACAGGAAGGCTGTGAAAGCATGGGTGGATAACATTACTTTACAAGAAACATTTCAAAGGATAATCATGTTGACTCTCCAAGAGCCTGCTCCATGCACAGTGCCTTCTTGTCAGCAAGAATTTCTCTGTAGGTCTTAATTAGATTTAGATCACAGCCCACATCCATGAAGTGATTTCTAAAATCATGAGTACAGATAAGCTAAAACTGTTTATGGCGATTTAACAAGTGACTTCATATGCACTGATTGAAAGTAGAGATCAAATTAAAACCAAAACAAATCATGATAGTAATAGTGTTCAGTTTGTTTTGGTTTTCAAAGTGTCCACATGAGATGATAGCCAAATAAGTGTCAGTGTATTTTAGAGATACAGGTTGCTGAGAGCAGGAATGATTCCTGGTGAGTCAGTGGCAAAGAAAAGATAAGGAGTCTTAGATCCCTAATTCCTGACTTTCCTGGTGATTTTAATCCATAATGCTCCAGCAAGTTGTTTTTAGCATTGAAACCAAATTGCAAAGGAAGCACTGTAGGCAGAAAGCTGTAATTAAATGGGGCAAAATAAAGGTTTTCTGCATTTGAGAGAGACTGCATACTACACAAAACAGGCAAAGGGGAGGTCATGTTAATTTGCCAATTAGAACTAGTAATTTAATTATTTGTACAAACAGAAACCCTAAAACCTAATGGGAGAAAAAACTCAATAGATCAGTGTGAAGAAAAATGTGAAGAAGCAGACTTAGCTTTCTCCAGCAATTTGCTAACTTGATTCTCTATGATTTTGTCTTCCAATGCCCGAATAAGCACACTACCTATGCAAGCTTTTCTAAAAGTTGTTATCTTAGTGACAAAACCCCACTACTTATTTTGAGTTCTTAGATTTTCCAAATGGGGCTGACTAGATTTATAACTGCTCATTTACCATCTGATATATTGTTTTTTAATTTGCTTTAGAAAGACAAATACTTGCTATTATGGAAAAAGCCTGTCAAGCACCAAGTGGAAGAATTGCTCAAAACGGTATGGAAGGTTGTCTTAGATCCATCAAAAATCTTACAGTCTTTAAGATGTCTTTGGAAACTCTTGAAAGAAGAACTAAACTGCATTCTGTGCTGGAGTTCAAAGCCAAGTTTGCAGATCTGAGAAAATGTAGACAGTTGAATCATCTCTTCTTGCATGACACAACATGCATCTCCTGTTGTTTGACTGCCTGATATCACACTCGCATAATGTCAACACAAGGAATTAAGACATGATGCTGTCAAAAAGCATCAGTACTGATTGTAGACTTGAGCATGGAAAGACAAATATTAATGTGTACACAAGACAACTTATTTGGGACTGTAGTGACAGGACAAGGGGTAACTGGTTAAAACTTAAACAGGGGAAGTTTAGTTTGGATCTAAGGAAGAAATTCTTTCCTGTAAGGGTGGTGAGGCACTGGAATGGATTGCCCAAGGAAGTTGTGAATGCTCCATTGCTGGCAGTGTTCAAGGGCAGGTTGGGCAGAGCCTTGGGTGCCATGGTTTAGTGTGGGGTGTCCCTGCTTATGGCAGGGGGGTTGGAACTGGATGATCTTAAGGTCCTTTCCAACCCTAAGTATTCTATGATTCTATGATCTCTTATTATTACAAGACAGCATTTCTTCAGGTATATGAACTGCTTTGGCTCATGTTCACTTCACAGCAGTGAGTAGTATACGGTCATCAAAAAAGCCCAGTTGTACCAAGTCTGAAGCCATTGCTGAAAAGAATCAAACCATTCCAAAATCCCATGTGCACACATTAATCCTTTCATATAGTATTTTTAAAACTATCAGATTTGATTCAGCCATTATTTCATACTGTGCACATTTTGTGCTATTGTGAATCCCCCTCTCTAATGAAAGAAGTTATTTTATTATAACTGTGAAGAACTTTTTCCACCAAAGATAGATCTAGAAAATTGCTGAGCAAGCAACAGTGTTTGAATTCAACAGGCTTATTTCTACAGAAGTCTGATACACTTTAAGGATAGAAGAGGCAAGACCTCTTGTTGGAGTCCTGACTACATACTTCCTTTGTTCCATAAACACAGCTTTCTGTATTTAAGCCTCTGACTATTGTGTTAGTTCTCTTCATACTGAGTACTTCACAAGACTGCCTCAATTTCACCCATCACAAGGAGGAAATAACACATACCACCTGAAGGAGAATTGTAAGTAGCTCTGCTGCATAAGGAAGAATGTTTCTATTATAAAAAGTAAAAATGTTTGCCCACGAACTCTGTGAAGAGAAAAAAACACATTTCAGTAGACTGCTGACAAGACTAACTTAGCTTTGACTGACAGGGAGGTGTTCAGTTCTAGATGCTGTTTTACCTCATAGTGACAGTTTTACCTGCAAATAGTGACAGGAACATAGGGGACCTTCAACTCTTGACATTCTTATTCCTGCCTACAAACAGACCTAAAACTATAATATGCACAACTGTTGGTTGTGCCTTCCTGCAAGGAGTCATTTAAAAGCATTATCTCCAGAGGTTCCAATCAGTGCCTTCAATTTATTTCTGTTCGTAAACCAAATGTGTCTTGGAGATGCCTTGTACATCCCTGTATATGCTATTACATATGACCTACTCTGTATAGATTTCTATTCCATGGAGAATGCTCCACCAAGAGGGTTACTTTACAATTAAAAATCATAATTTCAGGCTATTCTTTTACAATTTCTATCATTGGGAAAAAAATCATTTTCTTAACTATTAATGCTCCAAGTACTGAGAAAGTAGGGCTTGGTGCAGAGAAAGCTTCCCAGGTTAACATCTTTTACATCTCAGCCTATGAGTAAGCAGAATCTATTTTACACAGCTCCATTTCCTTTGCAAAATTAGTATTTGTAGGTTTAAAGTTAGAATGTAAAACTTCATGTGAGGTGTTACAAAACTCATGACCAGCAGTGAAGGTGATCCTGAAAGTAGGAGTTGGGAAGCAAAAAGTAAAAGAGAAATCTGACTTTTCCTGAACTTGACAGCATCTTGACTGCTTGAGGATGAATCCTTTCTCTCATGCAGTTTTGGGGATATTCCAGGAAGAGGCATCTTCACAGCATCTTTGATGACTGACTGAGACTAAGCTCATCCCTCGGCTTAGACAAGACAGAAGATTTTGATGAGCTCTTCTAGTCATACTGTGACTTATGCCAGACACATTTGAATGTGAATGTGACACTCTCTACAGACTTACTACTTTTTTGGTACTGCTTATTAGGTAGCAGGGGAAGGGAGTCAGGGGAAGCTCAAAGACTTTAATATGTGCCTCTGGCATTTAAAGAATAACTCCCAAACCAGGAGAACAAAAGGGGATGCAACTGCATCCAGGCCAGCCAGGGAGCAGAGACTAAACAAATTCATTGTGTAAGAAATAAGGATTTTCAGAAGCAGATCCTATGTGTTAGGATCAAAGGGGCTGAGAAATTTAGGCCTTTCCACAGCAATGAAATATTAGTAGTGTCATATAATCCAATGGCATTTAGGAACTTCTCTTTTGCCAGCAAATCTCACTGCATCCCAAAACTCAATACACATACAAATTAAAAATAGTAAAAAAAAAATGAAAATTAATGATTTTTCTTTAGAAATACTGTCATACTTACATAATATGCTGACATACATATATTATATATATATATAATATATATATCATATATACTATATATTTAATCTATATGACCACAGACCTCTTCCTTTCTCTGAAAAATACCTGACGTTTTTGGGTCTACTTTATAGCCTTAAATAATGTCCACATAGTCTTCTCTGATTTCAGTTCTGAGCTTTCCATAGCTTAGCTAGGAGGCATGCTTATTTTTGTGGTAAGCCCCTCTGATATTTGCCTAGACTTTAAAGCTGTCAGTTTTTCAGGCTCAGAAGCCATGCTTAGCTTATAAGAGCTCCTTCTTTTAGGAATAGATGGAACATTTCTCCCTGATGTGAATTCAGAAGACAGCTGTCTTTCTAAAACTCTCACTTCCCACTGTTATTCTGGCTGTTACTTACAGTAATCTAACAAAGTGAGGGGTGAAACCACACTCCACACAATTAATACATAAGAATACAACTACAGTGAACAAAACCATATTGCTAGGTGGCAACCACAGCAGAGGGCAACATTTAGAAAGCCCTATGAGTTGCAGAGAGTGAAATTTTGCCACTGATTATGGATGAAAATCTGTGTGAAAGCTGACAGGTAGCTTGTGCAAACTGGGTTTGGCTACATTAAAAGAGGGAAGTTCAGACAGCTAGTATCAGGTAAGTCTCTACTTTTACAAATGCATCATGAGGAGTAGGTTTTTTTAACATTGTGCACATAAAAGCTCAGCTTTCCTGCCTGGATCATAAAGCTTAAAAGAAAAATAATCCAAAAAAGCAACAACCCCCAGTGATCTTCATTAAAGTGGCTGCTATCTTCTATATAATAGGACACTAATCTCTGACCTTCACATTTTGCAAGCTCAGTTAAGGAAATAATTTAGATCACAACACTACCTAGCCCTAATCACTGAATCTGTGCAGACTGATTAACTGCTGAGATTCCCAAGAATTTAATAAAGTGAATCAAAATGCTATGAGGGATTTAAGTGCTACAAAAAAGCTATCCCTTTTGGCCTTCCATCTTGATTTGGTATCTCCACTTTCAAACTGTAAGAGTTCCAGACCAGGCATTCAGGTTTTCTAGTCAGATCTATATGCAGAAGGCCATACGTTCATTATTATGAACAGGTAAAGAAACCGAACCCACCATCTAAACCCAGGAAGCAGCTGTCAGGTATTTTAATTGCTATTCAGGTGGTTTCATTCCTTGCCTAAAAAGGTTTTCTCTCAAAGCATTGTCAAAAAATAACATGCACGAAGAACTCAGGGTAATCAGGGGTCTGAACACTGACCAAGAGAAGAGAATAATGTGATAAAAAGTTTACTCAGCTCATGAGCTTTACATGACTTAACTTCATTGGCATTTGTCCCAAATTCTCCTGACTTAAAGGATGAATCTTACTCACTGTCTCTCACTACCATTACTTAATGTATATTGAAGAAGAAGAAAAGATGCTGAATAAAAATCTTATTATAATAGCCTTTGAACTGAGTGGGGGAAAAATAGAATCATGCTTCCTTTAATGTGCCTGGGTCAGGTTTTAAATCAAGGCACAGAGATATTAACAAACTTGTGTACTGCTTTTATTCCATCAACTCCAAAAACAGCAGACACACATATTCTGGACAACCTTATTCAGTATCTTATTGGTGTGAATCTAGAGTTACACAAATGCTGAAGTACCAGCAGAGTCAGGTCTGTGAGACCAGAGCAGCAAAGCTTTATGAAGTGCATTTCTTCTGCTTAGAAAAGCAGCAACTAAGTCTCCTTATTCCCATAGTCCTATCACATGTATTTATGAAATCTGGTAGAAAAACATCAAGTGAAAAACCAAACAGGTCTACACCTGACACAGAGGATCTTTCAGCTCTGGCATGTTCCAGCTGTCTTTGGAAGCAAGCACAACATATATGGTATTACCTTGGAAAACTCCAAGATAAAAACCTCTGCATATGTAAGGTAACTGAGGAATGGGATGCTTTATTTTCTCTCATTTCAGTCCTGCACATTTTATTCCTGTTAAACAGCCACAACCCATAATTCAATTCCTGCATCTAATAGAGCTCTTCTGGTGTCAGTGGTACATTAAGTACAGTTTTGCAAACACTTCCAGCAGCGAGACATGAACTAGCCATGCCTTTTTCCTGTAATGGGAAACTAAAAGATAGGGAAGACTAAATGGGCTGCAGTTGAGGATGATTTTCAAAATGAAGCTGAGAAGAGGCAATACGGCTTTCTGTGAACAGCTCACCATGCCGAGTGCATAAAACCATGCAGACACAAGAAGAAATAGCTATAAACTGATCATTCTGACAACTAGAGAATTTGAAATTCTCCAAGACACAAAATTCTATATTAGGCTTTCACAAAAGCTCATAGGAGTTTTGGGGACAAAGCGGCCAGCTAGTTTAGGTGTGGATCTGGACAAATGGTACAGACAGGATCATGTAACTATGGTGCAAAGGATAAGATGGCATTAACTCCCTGTTGGCTCTCTATCTCACATTTAATATGTGGCAATTTCTTCTGTGATTAACTCAACTATTTGATGAACCTCTGTAACTTAAGACTTGCTATGAGACCTTATTTTGGTCAACAAATATTATCTTCTACTATGAGGATGCTTAAAGTCATCCACAAAGTTTAACATCTTCTTTAAACACCCAGCTAGTACAGTGAGTAGCGACTAGCATATTTTTACAATGTTTATCATGACAAGAACTGATATATTTAACAGAAAATAGTTTTGTATGGTAAAACTATAATTTGGTGAACAATAAGTAAAACAAACCTATATCTTATTAAAATATTCATTTCCAATTTAAAAAGCACTACAATTCTATAATACAACTATTAGGCATAAGTTCTTTACTGTGAGGATGGTGAAACTCTGGAACAACATAGAGGTGCCCAATCCCTGGCAACATTCAAAGTCAGGTTGAATGAGGCAACCTGAAGGTGTCCCTGTTTTTTGCAGGCAGGGTTGGACTAGATGATCTTCGAAGGTCCCTTCCAACCCAAATTATTCTATGATCTATGAGCATAAACCAATTATGATTTAACTAGTCTGTGTTGCTGGAGTGTCACCTACTGGACACTGCTGGTACCCTGGGATCAGCCGCACAACTGGAAAAACAGGGTCAGTAAAGGAAAACAATAAAATCACGGCTAATGTATTTTATCTTAATGATAACAAAAAAGCTCTGCTGAATTTTGAAGTGGAAGGGGGGAATCTACCTGGGCTCTCATACCAGATCCTGCACCAGCTACTTTAGCTTTAATTTTCAGCTCTCACATTGAGGAAATGAAAATGATCATTGCTTGATACCCTTATGAGAATGCTGCAGCTAAATGGATGTAAAAATATAGATGACATACTTGCTAACAACAAGCTGATACCATCTGTTTAGAAACAGTGCTGTTTGCAAAAGAGGGAGCCTGCACCCAAAAGCAAAGAACTAAACTCTCTCCTTCAGTTGGACTGAAGGACTTGACCATGATTATTTTACCTTTGCTTTTCTGCCAATCCGAATAGCCATGATGTCTATGTACAATGCCAAATCATACAGATCTGTCTTTTAAAAGACTGGCTGTCCAAGAACGGAAATTACATTATTTGTACCCTGCACCACAGAAATGTCTAGGTTAAAAATAATCTAAACAGAGCTTAAATAAAGGAAATGTAGATTGCCTTTGCCCTTTGGTTTCTACCTCAAGATGTCTGCACCATCTTACCATGAGATGACTTAGCAAAGAGACAAGCTACTTGGTACCTGAACCTGCCAGCTTTCACCAAATATTTGCTAGCATCCTTCCAGATTAACTTCTCTCCCTCTAGTTTCTTGAGCTTTTAAATAATTTTGGATTATCAAATATATTTAGCAGATGCTAAATAATCCTTATTTCTGCTTTCTGAAGATGAACACAAAAATGTTTTTCTACAGCAAATGAAATAAGAAAATCAGACGAAGACTGTAAGAAGCACAACCAAAGAGCAATCACTTAAACGGTGGCAGATTTCTCTCAAGACCACAATAAAATGAAACCATTAGGCATTTATTTTGGCAAGAATAATTTTCAGGGCTTTAATAATTTACATATTTTACATATAATAATTTCCATATAATCTATTTCATTGGGATTTAGTTCAAGTGCTGTAAAATACTGACATCTTCAGGTGGAAGAGCTATTGAAGTACATAGTAGGCTGAATATAAAAGATTCAAATCAGAAATAGCTCTTCACTGTAGCTCTTTGCATGAGTTAAGTACAGATACGTTTTCAAAATGCTAGCATAGGTATGAAAATGTCTGCAGCCTTTTCAAAACGTGATTTGAGTAACATTCCAAATCGGTGTAAAAAGACATGAATGTTCTGTGCAAAATCTCCTACAAAGTGTCAATAAAATCAACAGGTCTTTATGAAAACACTTTTCAAAGGATTTGCTTTCTATGGGGAAAATCAACTTTTTAAGCCAACTTATAATTCTAGTAGAATTGAACAAAGTAGAGTTTTCATTTAACTTGTTTCTAGCAGTTTCAGTGAAACTTTTTCTATGTTTTCAATATATACCCTCTCAATATTTGGATTAATATGACTGAAGTAAAGTAAAAGGACTAATTCTGGGTTCACAACCATGGCAAAGAAGTTAAAATATGGCTTGTGGTCCTGTTCTTCTTTTCAGTTTGATAGCCTTCAGTGGAGTTCAAGGCCAGAAGAAATTGCTACTCTCTTATTCATAGATCCTCTTAACTACTTTTCAGTGAGATACTCACAGATTCCTCATCATTTAGGAGGAGTGCTGAAAGATATTAAACTCCTATAGAAAAAAATCCACATGGGCTAATTAGGCCGTAAGAGGAACTGCAGCAGAATGTGAATAAAGGCTGAAATCTTTGCCTACCTGGGGAAAATGTACCTTGCTTCTCTGAATTTGTATCTGTCCAAAAGCGCTAACTTCAGTATATCCAAGGAACTGTTAATATAGACTTTTGGCATTTGTTCTCAGTACCAAGCTCCTTTCTGGTACTTCAGGAAGGTGTTGTTAGGGGAAATAATAGACTTTTTTTTCCTAACGAGGGTTTTTGGTGAATGTCATTCTGGATTTGAAGGCCATGATTACATTGGAAAGCAAATACATAATGGTTTTCTGATGTCTCAGTAACAGGTGGTTTAAAAAAAGATAATCTATTTAAGAAATGCAAGACAAGTTAGCCTCCAATGTTAAAGCCTTTTGCAAAGGCCTTAAAGTTTTTACATTTTAGTATTTAATCCTTCTATGTAAAGTGAAAATATTAGCACAATTTTGATTAAACCACTCTCATCTGAGTAAAACTACAGGAAACCAAATGCAGGAGCATAAGGACACAGATATTGCTGATGTCTGATGAAACTAGAATACTATCAATATTATTAAAATAGAATGGTATTAGTGAGGAACTGTGTTAAATATTCTCCGTATCAGTTCCACCAGAAGTACACTTCTGACCCCTTATTAAGAGTGACAAAAAGGAATCAAATGGTCAGAATAATATTAAAAAGCAAGGAAATGCAGAATATTGGCTCTTCCCAGCAGAGGGTGTGAGCTGGCAGCACCAAGCAGGCTGGCAAGGCCTACCTGCTGGAGGAGCTCATCAGTCCTGAGCACCAGTATTCTTTGTGGGCCACAGCAGCTGCAGTGGCACAGTGGGCTGGCTGGAACAAACACAGTCAGATGAATAAACCTCTTCAAACAGGCATCGTTTTCTCCTTGCTGAGGAACCAAGCAGCCTCTTGGCTTTCTTGCTTAGATGATGTGATTCCCCTCAGTGAGCTGTGGGGTCAGTGAACCACAGGCTTGGACCATCCTGCAAGACCTGCTGCTGAAAACTGCCTTCAGTTTAGTTCTGACAGCTTCTGATCACAGACTGCAGGTGTCCAGGAAAGTGTTCCAGGAGAGTTCTCATCTCACACACTAAAGCTGAATGATTGTCACATATGAAGATTAGTCTGCCATATGAAGATTAGTCTGCTTATTCTTAAAAAGAAAACTACATCTTAGTTACTGATCATACACAACCAGGGCCCCTCCTTTTGTTCTCCCTCATCTTTTCCCAAGGGTTTTACTTCTAGTTTTAAATGTGCAAGAGGAGGAAAAGAAAAAGAAAATAAGAAAAGAGAAAAAAAGAAAGAAGAAAATAAAGAAAGGAGAAAGAAAGAAAAGAGAAAGAAAATAAAAAGAAAACAAGAAAAGAGAAAAAAAGAAAATAAAAAGAAAATAAAAAGAAAATAAGAAAAGAAAATAAGAAAAGAGGAAAAAAAGAAAAGAGAAAAAAAGAAAAGAGAAAGAAAATAAAAAAGCCACACTTTCGCATCTGGAGTTAATTGTACACAAACATTTTAGAGCTCAGATATGCTCTTTGTCAGTTAATTGTTCAGCCAAGTTATTGCAAGTCTACTTCTGTTACACAGGAGACTGCAGAAGTTAAGACAAAGAAAGTCAAGCATAAATTGCACCTGCTTGCAAAGTTAATTTCTACAGTGTTTTGATGGCTTTTTAGTCATTAACATTATTAACCTTATCTTTATAAGAACATACCAATTGAAAGGTTTGGCATATTATTCAATTTACCATATTGCAAAGAATTAATGATGAAGAGTTGAAATAGGTATGTCAAACACCAAGAAGAAACTTAGAACATTCTTGGTCATGCATGCAATACAGAAGACAGCATTCCTGGGTATTCTGCCAAGATGCATCCTTCCTAAACCCCATGGCTGCAACAACAATGAAGACTGACAGATTATTAAATGGCAACTACACCAAGATGATAATGGTTAATGAAAGTTGTAATTTCACTGGAAACCTTGGACATTTACTTGTGAGACTGTATATTTTAGCCACACATGAAGATAAATTTCAACTACCAGCACAGGTCATCTAGCACCCAAACTCCTGGGCAATCACAATACAAAGTCAAGGAAAAAGGTTATTTTAATAATTTGAATAATTTAATAATTTAAAGTAGTCTGAAAATAAAAAAGTGTGCACCAACATGAACTGTAAAAATGGGGTTTAACCAAGGAGGCTTAACTATTAGGTAAATAAAAACCCTTCTATGCTTATGGCTTTCTTATCATGATAGTACTGTGCATCCTGACTCACAGCTCTGTGTACTGTACAAATACAGGACAGCAAGACATGACTCACTTCCTCTTTCTCGTGGAATGACAATGTACTCCTTTTGCTCTTTAGAGGTCCTCCACGAGCTGTGGTTGCCTGAAGTTTAAGGTTCTGTAAGGATTTATGCTGATGAGCAGCATCAGAAGACCTGCAACTCCATGCTTCTATATCCGTAACACAGCATCTTTCTTTCTGCATTCACTCAGACAATTACTCCTCACAATTGCATTTTAATCAGTGACCAACAGTAAGAATATGGTGGCAATGACTGGCACAAGTCATCACAGGTATGTCCTAGCAGTTACCCCTAATACAGAAGACGGTGTATTCAAAGCCATTTCAATAGGGGAGGGTGCTTTGTGGTCCTGCCTCACAACTTCAATATTCATAATGACAGCACAAAGCAGCCCCTGGTTTTATCAGCCTGAAAGCATTACTCTCTATCTGAGAAGTGAGGGGGCCTATGGAAAACACCAAATAAAGATTGTGATGCCATGATACATCTGTTGGGGGGAAGGAGGAGATATCAATTAATAATGGAAGTTTGTTTGAATGAATTTCAACACTCAAGGGTACATACAAGAATGAGAAGGAAAGAGTACAGTACAGAAATCTTTCTCTCAGTAAAGACTGTAAAGCAGGATATGGGAAATGCTACTTAGACAACAGACTTCATGGACAACTGCAGTCATTTGGTCATCAGCAGATGACAAATAAACAAAATCCTCTCTTTGCCTTTTGTATTTCATAGAATGTTTTCCTTTCATATTCACTCCAGTGTTATCTAAACAGAGTATAATTGTAAGCTTAGTTACAATATCCTTTCCTTTCCCTTCCTTTCCCTTCCTTTCCCTTCCTTTCCCTTCCTTTCCCTTCCT
>JBAFWW010007727.1:3499-17667 GCA_036873685.1 Agapornis canus
ACACCAGCTACTAAAGAGAAGAAAAACTGACTGCAACTGCTGAACCCAGGACAGAGGGGCAGAGACAATTGTGAACTAAAATTAAAATAGTACTTTACACTGTATGCATGTACCCTGTATGATGTTCCTAATGTGTTCTAAGTTGTAAATGGGGTGTATATAGTTGGCCTGACTGACGTTGTCTTGTCTGAAGCTTCCGTTATACAGTAATCCAGTGGAACAAATGAAATGCTGGTTCTGCTCTGTCTGATGGTATCATACCTTTTAACATTCCAAGCCAATAACTGCATTTGGCTTTCTTAAATAGTGGGCAGTGTTTCATCTTAGGTTGTATCTGAGTTCAAATTCCGGGTAATTTAGGTTGTTTCTTTCTTCTGGCAGAACTATGAGATTACACTGAAGTGTATCCCTTCAATTTTGTTATGAGACATTTCTGTTGTTACATACCCATACCTTTCTGCACATCCCATAAATGACTTTTCAGAGTTCTAAGCCCCTGTCACAGTGACCAGTGTTTTCCCATGTGACTGCCATTTGGTTTTCATTTCTTCCTTTGCAGTGGGACACAGTAAAAGCTTGGATCCAGTAATAATTTCCAGACTCCCATCATTCTTTGTCTTGCATTTTAGCCATTTGTGTTATTTTCAAACAAAGATTTGGCAGAGGTGAAAATTCATAACAGATACTTTGTTCCAGCTGTGAATGCAAACAGTCTGCACATTTGAAGCTACAGCAAGTAGGCATGGTGCTGCCATTTCTTAGGGCTTCTGATACCTACTAATATGATAAAGGGGAATCAAGGTGACGGTAACTTGCCAGTTCTGTTTGCAGAGTGATTTCCATGAAAGGCTGGCTGTGCCTTTTGCCATTAATTTGGTGTAAGTTAGTGGATGAGAAATGGAGTAACCCCACCTAATGATCTAATTTTGGAGTGAAGATTCATTTATCTGTCCTGGTTGGTTCTTTTGTTCTTATGGGGTTAATTTTCATTAATCTTGCTGACATTTAGTTGAAGATGAAGCTATAAATCAGAGTAGGATTCCTAACGCTCTTCTGCACTGGATAATGCCATGGGCATGTGCATCATATAACTTCATTGATTTCTGCCATATTCATAATGCTAGTGTTGGGGGAAGAGCTTGTAGAGGCACAGAGCAGAAGAATGGACAAAATTCAGTTTAGAGAAAGAAGGTGGCTAGAGATGTTCAAGGTCACTGCTGGCTGGTGCTTTGATAGAGCAAGCAAATAAATTTTTCAGCTGTGAGTTTCTAGACCCCTTTTTAAGTGCAGTGATGAGAAGAAAGAGGGTTAAGTGGTAAGGAGACAGTTGGAGTCTCCTTGATCCATGCAGTCTGGTAGCACGCAGACTATTGAAACAGAAGAGGGGTACAATACTTTGAACTCCTTTCTCTGTGTAATTGCACACAGAGCACACACTGCTACCTGACACACCTCCAGGATTGCCAAGCTGCCCACTGACCTTACTTCAACTATAGTTTGTACAACTATCAAAACACAGGGCTTGAAGCCCCCTTTGAAACCTTCTGTTGAGACACAATGGCACTAAAGGGTTTCTTAATAATGTAGATTTCTGCTGTTACCTTGACAGCTCTGTGAGTAACTGACCCTTGCATCTTTCTTGTGCTCCACTGATCACAACACTATAATGATGCTAGGGATCCTCTTAATATCTTGACCCCTGCTATTGCTGTTAGAGCTCCTTTCATTGACTTATTAGCAGCAGCTTAGCGGTGCCTTCTTTTGATCTGAGGAGAGCTACATTGAAGCTGCCTGCATACACAGAGCCCTCTCTGCCTGGAGTTCAACTGGCAGGATTCCAGCGAGCGCAGCCAAGTCCAGGAGCAGCTTCCATTACAGAATGCGAAGAACAGGAGGAGAATAGGGGTGACTTTGGTATGCAGACAAAATGACCATTGCCTCCCCACACAGGAGAGATAATACCTAGTTTTAATGATCCCAAAGCATCAGAGAGCATAAATATAAGAAGGCTGATCATTTTGCTTATCAAGCTCTGATTGAATAAGTAGTTACAGGCACTTTCCCATCATTAGTTGGAAAGCAAAGTATCTCTATGAATCCAAGACTCTTCTTGTAATGAGCATTACTTTCTTCCCTATGTGCTGTCTTGTCATTGGTTTCAAAGAGTGTTTATGTTGTAGTAGAGTCTACTTTCAGACTTGCCAACTAGTTCATAAAATGCAACATGCCTGTCAAGGTAAAATATGTAGTAATGGAGAAATATATGGTATGTTTTAAAATAATGTAGAAAAAAAGTTCTTGGAAGCGTGTATATCCTGACAATGTCTTTCCCCCCAAATTCCAATTAATTCCACAGTCCTCAGTTTTGGAATAAAAACAAGCAAAGCAAAACGACAGGACACATCAGGTATGTCTAATAAACAGGAGCAGGAGGAATGCAAGTTATTGTCCTGTGAAAGGATATCAGGCAAATCTGAGAGTGTCAAGGGGGAGTCTTTAGGGGATGGGGAGTGCGCAGTTGTGTTTTTGTGAGGGACCAATGGGAAATGAAATGTCACTCAAGGCATTTTGGAAATCTTGAGTATTTTTATGAAATCGTTGTGCAATTGAACCTTTTTTGACTACTAGCACTGGTATTAATGATACCCATTGCAAGGCAATTACAAATACGGGCTTTACTCAGTCCCATGTCATTCTGTAGAACCACCATGAAGTGCTCTCCTGTGCTTAGTAGCTTATTTCCCAAAAGCTTGTGTGACTTGCAATTCTTCCTCACTTCTTTCATGGGCCTGTTGGATTTATATTTTACGGTATGTTCACCAAAGCATTGCCAACTTTTATCTATAACTTCAGCAAGCAGGAATACACTTCTGGGTGCTGCTTTCAGTAGAACAGGAAATGTGAGTCTCGAATGAGGAGAGGCACAGCCTTCCAGCTACATGTCAGCTGGTTCTTTCTTCAGTTTGGGCTTGTGCCATGAGGTTGCTTAATAACTGAGGTGAATGTTGTAACTCAAGAAAAGCTCCTTCTCAGTTCAACATCAGTCAAATGTTAGATGCTTTCACGATTCTTTTGGCTTGGATGGTTTGCTGTTGAAAGTGATCTGTTGTGTTTTCTATCTGCTTTTGGTTTGTACTGTTCAGTACAGATCTGGTTTCAAAAACAAAACCAAAATGTATTTTATTTCAAAAAGTTTATTTTCCTCCTTGTATATTTAAGTAAACATGGTGCAATCCTTTAGCAAAGACAGTGCAGTCATTCTGTATAGCAAGAAATAATGCTGAGTGTATGAAAAATCTAGATCTTTGTCTTGTGTAGTGTAATCGTAAATGTACCTAGATCGCAAATACTAATTACAGAAATAAGTGATAGTACCATCTATTGTTATAACTACTCGGTGCTCTTTATCCTAAAACCCTGTCTTGCAGCACATGGCAGTGCTTCCTCTTCCCAACAGCTTGGTCTGCAATTTTCCATGGATTTTTGCCTGCCTGTGGCTAACGATGTTATAATTTTGGCTATGATACGTAGGTCATTTGAAAAGAGAGATCAGGAAGGATAGACTACTTTGCCAGTGTTAAAGAACAAAAGTCTAAGGATCAGTAAAGCTTTACTTCCTCTGTTCTGAAAAGCAGCAGTTTGGCATGTGATAGAGGCTTTATGGAATATGGAATATGGATAGATAGGCTTTATGGAATTGGAGGGAAAGAAATGTTATTTCAGAAACACGCATGCTTTGGAGAGACTCATTAGACTTTGGAAGCTAAATTCTGCTCATACTGTGTGCTGTATATACCACAGCTTAGGGTTAAAATCAGGAAACTCTTCCCTGCAATTTAATCCCCTAATAGCTAGAGGTGATTGTGCTCTGATTGTTCCTGGAACTGAGAACCCCAGAAATCAATTTCTGCCTTGTAAGTGAATGAAGATTACTGTAGTGTGTGCATACGAGCAACCAAAATTAACTTCAGTGCTCTATAATTCATCTCTGGCTTTGTAACACTTCTTTAACTGCTTTGTGGCCATAATGTGTGTGTATTCTCAGGTATGTACCTGTTCTACTCTATCATTAGAATGCTAAGGAAAGTGATTGCAAGGAAACGAAGGACTTCATGGAAAACCAGCAGGAAGTCAAAAGGTAGAAGAAAAAACTTGAAGGGGGCTGAGATCTTTCCCTGTTATTATCAGTGTCATTTACAGTGAACTACATAATTTGTTATTGTATGAGATTCTGTAGCTTGTGTTGTATGAGAGGTTACACTGTTCCTTTCTCTCCTGATGGCTTGCATGCCAGCTGGATACAAACGAGCTGAATCTCTTGCTCTGGTAAGCTTATTCTGCTGTTAGAACATGGAGCTGAACTCAACAAACTCTACCCCGTGCTGCTTTGAACTGGGTGATTGCACAGCAGAAGGGGTTTCTCCACTAGCTCCAGCTACTTTCTTGTGGTATCACAAAGAAAGAGTGAATGAAGAAACCTTTGGATTCCTCAATCAGCCAAATGACACAGGTAAGACCTGTGTTAGGGTAAAATCACGTTGGCAGAGTGCTTCCTTCCTCTCTTATTTAAGCATTTAATACACTTATCATGCTGAAAGATTGCTCTCATCCCTAAGTATGTCCTGTTTTGTAATTCTGAGACAACAAATATCACTTGCATCAACCTGAGCTTCATAAGTATTTGTGAGACACAGGTTTTATTCAGATTCTACGTGGCTACCTAGTGTTTATTACATAGTTAAATTGTGACTCATGTTTTTAGCTTTACACAATCATCACCTGAAACCAGACACAGATAATTCTTTCTTCTTTTTTTCTTAGCTATCAAAATAATTGGGATTGTTCCTGAGTGTGGTTGTTCCTTTTGTATCCCTGTATTACTACTCGACATTGTAGTCTGTTACACTACTGTATCCAGTTGAACTTGGTGGAATACATTATGCAAATCTGTGACAGCTTCTTGTGTATCAGCAAGAGAGATCTCTGAAACCTAAGTGCTACTGCAGAGCTCCTGATAAAAGTCAGATGCAGTCAAGCACTGACACAGTCCACTCGTTGTGAGAGGAAGGGGTATTGTTGGTAGTATGGAGCCTGAACTGCTAACTTATCCTTAATAATGCAAAGCAATTAAAATGTGCTAGTTCTAATGATCAAATCAGCAGGTTTCAGTGATTAAAATAGGTAATGTTCTCTGAGAGTGGGAACACTTGAGGGAATACAGTAATACATACATCATAGTACTGAGGTGGGTGGGACAGTCCAAGACTTCTGGGAAAATGGTCCCTTAGGGAAGCAGGGAAAACCACATCACTCCTTGATTCTGTGTGCTGCTCTCCATCACCGGACAAGGAGAAAAAGTAAGGATGGATGTTCTTAGCAGAACATTGTAAAACTGCAAGTCCAGAGAAGGGGAGCCAGAGGGGAGATGGCAGCAAGTCCTCCACGGGACTGCAGCACAGGAAAAGAGTTATGGGGAAATGAGAGAGACAAAGCTAAGGTTGTCTAACACCTCAGAGCCAAAATAATTGTACTGGGAAGGATAGGCCTACTTGATTTCAGCTGAACAGTGCCTCAAGGGGAAGACAGGACAGAACGTATGCACAGCTGAGCTTGCCTGAAACTCGGTTTGAGCTGTGTGGGGGGGCCATCACTGGGGGTATGTGATGAAGGGGAAACGAGTCAGTGCTTTTCACTTACAAACCACAATTCTTCTGTTTGTAATTCTTCACTCAAGCTGATGTGCTTATCATGTGGTGCCACAGTCAGATACTGTCTTTGCCAGCTATTCCAGTTATGTGTGAATTCTCTGATCTGGCTAGGGAAAGTAAAACACTGTGGTTGCTGTAGCTATAACACATCAGTATTTACATTTGATTGTAATCAAACACTCTGTCACAGTCTTGCAGTTGCTACCCTTGTTGATGTCATGGTGAGATAGTTTGCAAAGGGGTTAGTTAGTTCTTTGTCACGCACCTACATGCCTGTTATGTGGGGTGTAAAATCACATCCCAGCACTGAAGTCTGTATATATTCCCTGACCTGGAACAGGGATGAGACTTGAATACCTCCTTTCCTGCTCCCCTGCAGTGATCTAAGCTCCATTTACTCTGTTGTACCTTGAGGACAACTGGAAAATCAGCATTATGGCATGTGTCACTGATACCAGATCCGCCTTGGCTGCTGAGACTGCTACAGAGATTTAGTGCTCTGAAGGCATCACTTTTGTCTTATAACTGAACCATCCTATGCCCTACTGCTGTTCTTACAGTCTGAATTCTTTCTGTCCCATAAGCATCTATACTGTATGCAATCCTGTCCTTATATATGTTCCACACATCTGCAGATAGAAGAGAAATGGCAGAATCACTTATGCATGACAAAAACACAAGACAGCTCATTTCAGGCTGACCAATAAGTTTGAAAGAAACCAGCTTTCTCAAGGCCACTACAAATGGCATCCTCTGTGGACTTGATGAGGCTGAAAGAGTCACATCTCAAAAAAGGTCTCATGGTGATAAAGCTTGAGATGACTCAAAGAATTAATTCAGGATTCTAAACAAAAATAAATGACAATTTGAGATGCTTGCTGAGGTTTTTAGGGTGATTCCTTAGCTACCACATGCACTGAAAGGATGATGAAAAGCCCCCACATGCAGGAGCAAGTTGTGTTGAAAATGAGTTGGATGTATGCTACTTTGACCTTGTGCATCATGGGCTCATTTCTTTTTCTTTACTGTGGGACACTAGTTAAGCCCTAGCCAGCACTGACTAAAAAAGACTAATCTTGGGATTGTTAACTAACTAAGCTACTTAGCAGAAATACAAGCCTCAGGTTGTATGGCTGGGGCAGGGCGTATTCCTAAGACATTTGTAGGGAGGGTGTACTTCCTGATGACCTTATTCATCACTCAACTTGAAGTCCCTCTTACCTTTCCAGGACAGAATGTCTTGTTTTTCCGATGTTTTACAGAGTAGGAAAGTACAGTGCCAGAATTTATGATTATGAAGAATTGTGTATCAAAGCCAGTGTGAAGGTGATGTTGAAAACGGATAAACACTTAGAAATCCGTTGGCAAGGACATAGCTAAATCATGTTCATATGCTTGTACCAGACAACATAGGACCATTTTCGGTATCCTATAATTGTGTTCTGAGTCTGAACCTTTCAGAGCTATCTTAGGTCATGAACAAGATGTTGTGTGCAGCAAGCAAATTCGCTGCAAGTTCTTTTCCTCTCAGCTCCTTAGTTATTGTCAACAAATGCAAAGGTTTGGTGATTTACACCCACGTCAGTGGTTAGCCAAAAACAGTGAGAACAGGGGAATTGTGTACAAACAGGTACCATGAACATAAAGCTCTGCATGGGTCTGATACTGTCCTTTGTAACTGTCATCCAGTCTGCTGTGCCAACAGCTTTCCTAGGCTTGTGACAAAGGTTGCTGATTTCAGCAACCTCCCTTGCTCTTACCTAAGGGGCATTTGTCTGCTTGGTTCACTGAGCAGCTTCAGTGACAAAGAGACCCTTCACTGAGCTCAGATAGCACTTTCTTGGTTTGTTTTTACTGAGTGTTTATAAGCAAGGTAGCCTGTACATTGGCACTAACTTCTCAAGAGTGAGCAAATGCTATTGGGATGTAAATTAAATGCTTGTGAGGAAGAATTGATTTTCTTTCTGGGTGTTATGTATTTCCATGCATATTGGAGACGGCTTATTGTGGCTTCAGGATCTCATTTCGGAATGATCTTATGTTCCCGAGAGAAGGATAAAACTCCTTGGCATTCACTTTGCACCACTGCCCTTGTTATGTAGAAGCTACTTCCTTGAGCACAAACCAGTGCTTGCACTTAATGTGAAATGACATGAATTGCCTGTGCTGGGTGCATGTTATGAACAGCTTCAAGGTCCCATGGCCCATTCAGTTCCATGGGGAGTGCTGGATTGCCACAGAATCAAAAAATCAAGTGTGGTTCTAATTATAATAGTCAGTTAGTGATCTCCATAATATCATTGTTAAACTAAATACTTCTGGGAAAGGTGTTGACATAATTCTTGTCCTGAGGAGTGGGTTTATATTCCCTCAGAAAACTATAGTCTAGGCTCCCATAACCTGGTTGAGGCTTTAACCAGCCCACTGTGTATGGCCTTCTTTCTGCGTCTGCACAGTATATGATTCTATCCCTAGGAAAAACAAATCAGTCCTGTACATCTGGCAATCTCCAGGCTGACTGCATTTGCATTTCTACATGCATGTGCGTGCATATGCATTCACACACAGAGGCTTCTAAGATGCTTGTCATTCTTCTGCAGTTCATTGCAGTAGGCTGTGGATGCTGCTGACTCTCAGAAGCCAGAAGAATGTCATAGCAACATGCATTCCCTCTCAGACAGAGTAGGTTTGTACAGGAATGCATGCAGACCTCCCCTGCCACTTTATCTTCCAAAGAATACACAATGTCTGTGTTGGAGATAACTCAAGTAATTAGGCACAGTTTGCCTTTCATCAAGGGAGTGATTCTATCTTCACAACTTTCAAGACCATGAACATATACGCCGTTTGATATTTTGACAGGCTTAGTAGATCTGTAGTAAGTATTTGCAACAGTATTCTTTAATGAAGTTTAAAATGCCTTTTAGTAGCTTTAGTCAGAAACTGCTGCCCACTGCAGCACATGGGCTGGAGGCATTTTTTTGAGCTCTAAAATAAAGATGGGGGAAAGAGAGAAAAAGTATTGACTGTAGTGGTAGGAGTAAAGCTCTGTGCTATTCAGTACTAACTGTGATGAAAGGTTTCTTCTGTGTACTAAAACAAATGTTGCATATTGTGGAGCTTGAGCTAATTGTTTTGTTCCACTGTACAATGACTGAGTAGGTGTCCTGGAAAACAACTCTATGCCAATGGCCAGACCAGAGCAAGTGAACTCAAAAAAATGTGTGTAGGCCACATGGTCATCTGAGGATTTTGGGTTTGTTTTTATTTAGTCCTTCTATGTTTCTCTGTTGTCTAGATCGTGATAAATCGTTCTTCTGTCAGCAAGATGGAATATTCTGAATAGCTGATTTAATCATGCATTTATTAGATTCCATTTGCTTCTTGAAGACTGGAGAATTAGGACATCATGGTGATAAACACAGCAAGAGAGCTGGAATAGATAAATAGTTGTGGGAAGAGATGCAAAGGAAGAACCTGACGCAGAACCTTATCAGCAGTACGTACATACCTGATCCTGTAACAAGTTGAAAGGTCTGTTAGGACATCTGCCTATCCACATGCTTTCCTGTGGTACGGTAGAGCAGCTTGTTTCTGCAGCTGCATAGTTATATGTTGGTGGAAATAACCTTTGCTGTCATCCTAGCAGTTCTTGTCTCATGGTGCTGCCAGTGCCTGTCCTCTTCTTTCTTTTAGTAACCCACTTACCAAATACATTACTATGAGACCCCTGTGTGACACGAGGACCCAGAAGTGCCATATACTAAATTCTGGCTCCTGTTGTACTACTCATATTCTGATACTCTACGGGGCAAGACTTAACTAGCAGTGATTGGTTTTGGGTTCAAGCACAGTTCCTTTGTTAAACTGATTTTGATGGGGGGAAACACAATATGGAAATCAGGTATTTGCTCTCATCTTTAGTGTTTTGTATTGCCTTGCTCATCAGTCAGTAATATCATTAGCTGGTTTTGCTGCTTCTTGACAGAAACAATGCAACTTGTAACAGCAAACTCAATATTAAAATGCTCAGTAAGGAAATACAAGTGTGCTGACACCAGATCAAACAGTGAGTTACAGTGAAACACCACAGTGGTTCTGCTGAACAGTTTATAATTCGCATTGGGAAGGCCATTTTATTGCCAGTACTTTTGAAAAGGCCAAACAACAGCTTTAGCTGTAAGTAGGGAGTGGCTGAAGCACAACCTGGCTATCACCCATCCAAGTAAGACTTAAAATCACTATGTATCAGTATTCGTTCTCTCAATCTTTTACACTTTTACTGCAACCCGCAGTACTACCAGTGGCTCTTGGAAGAGACTAAGGTGCATCAGCCTTTACCTCCTCAGCACTGTTCCTACGTCATCCAGATCCAGTGCTTGCCTGAGATTACTGTTTCATCTGTCATTTTACAGAGAAGTGTGCCTTTGTTTTGCACAGAGGTCACAGCACAGAATATGTATGAGATGACATATGTATGAGATGACAGCGCAAAGTTGGGATGCTCTCCGGGTATGCATCCAGCATCTGGAATCTTCAAGCACTCCCAAATTCCCTAGTTTTGATGATATGGAAAATGAATGACATGCCTCAAAGATGTCACAACTCACCTAAACATGTTACCCTATGTTTAATGCAGCATATGTTATTGGTTAAGATATCTTCCAATGAGAATTTAACCTGGATGTTTTTTCCTTTTGGAAGAACGATGCTGGAAATGCCAGGAACTTGTACATGTTCTGTTGGTGTGCTCAGGTGCACAGCAGTCTGGGATGTAGAGCAACAAGCCTGGGTGGGGTATCAGAAAGACTGTTGACGTCTGCAGATGTCAGAGCAGAAGGCAACGTGTCATAAAACAGCCTCGGAAAATAAGGACAAATCTCTGCCCACCAAGAAGGAAGATTGTTTTAGGTATATGTGGGAGAATGGTAAAAGGAGCTCATACAGTGACAGCATCAACATCAGTGCTACATAACGTGTAACAAGCTATCCAAAGGCACTGTTTGGTAGGAGTGAAAATGTTGACCTGCAGCAATACCCAAGGGAACAGGCATCCATTATTCCTGAAGTTACCACTGGTGAAGGCAGGTTAGATCCTAAACTGTTCATAAAAAATCATGAGAACATGCGGAAGGTATTTTTGTGCACGGTTTTCCTTCATCTGCTTCTTTGTTTAATTTATATCTATTTTCCTGTATTTCCAGAAGGAAGACTATATGACTGCCATTAGTCTCTAGTAACTCTGCTGAGTATATGCCAGTTTGTACAGTCTTTAAGATCAGGTTTGAACAGAAATGTCAAACATTTAGAAATTGGCTTTTTAAAAGACGGGCTACCAATCCTAGCTTCTATATAAGAGAACATGTGCATGTTTGTCTCCAGTGCAGAGGCTTCCTTGCACTGCATTGAGACATGAGCTGTTTCCTTTGCTCCCCTCCACTACCCTTCTGTTAGGCAGGGTTGAGGCACACAGAATTGTGGCTGTATTACTTTCTCCAGTATGGCAAGGAGTAACGTAAGCTAGCATTTCAGGGCACTTCACTGTTTTCTTCAAAACCAACAATCAATCCACATTGAAGTTATTCACATTTATGTGTAAAACACCAGCAGAATTGAAAGCCATGTTGCACCTCTTTGTGGTTCCATCAGGTCCTTGTCTGCTCCTTATAAAAAACAGTCTAATTAAAACTTTTATTACGAGTTCAGCCTGGTCTTCATATGTAATTAATGGAAAAACACTTCAAATTACCCTATGTCAACTATTATTGCTACAGAGCTGTTGTACAATCACAATACTCAAGCTACTCATGTAGAAGATATGAGTTTAGTCAGGGTGATTAACCTGAAAGGAATATAGAATGAGGATTAGGTAAGGTGGGTATGACTTGAAAATCCAAGTGACAGGTGAAGCTCTCGAAAGCCCATGAGAAAAAGGAATTGCAAATGTTTGACATGGTTGCTTTTACACAGCTCGCTACATATATTGAGTAGTTGTTAGAACAAGTTTCACAGTATTTATTTAGGGTATGTAACTCTCAATGACCTCTTGTCACAGAATACTGTCACATAACAGCATGGGCCAGCCTCTGAAGAGAGACTTACCAAAACCCTCTACATTTCAAAATGAACTTTAATGTCATTCTAGTCATGTGAGGTAGAAGGAGATAGAGGCTTTTTTGCTTTTGGATCAGCTTAGAGACCTTGTCAGTATGTAATTTCTGTAAGGGGAATCAAAATAAACCAAGAATCATTATTGGTGTAGTATACAAGTTTGTATATCCTAATGGCTTGCTTTGTGCTCTCTTCTGAGGCTGGCATTTCAGACTTGCAGTGCCTTGGTTTGATAACCCGGTAAGCACACAGGAACTAACTGACAGTGAAGATGTCTGGAAGGACAGGATCCATACCTTCCTGAGACAGCCAGCCTGGCACGCTGGGGATATTTCCACAAGGTGCTTTCTGCACTTCATCTTTCTCTGCACCTTTCCTCATGACAGCCATGCTGCAAGTGATGGCTTGGAGCAATTTGACAGACCTGCTGAAGTCTGAACATGGCCTTCCCAGGCTGCAGGAGTTCACAGGGGTATGTTTCAACCTGTCAAGGCTAACGTTAACACTGAAGAGCGCGAACAAGTTTCTGCAGGCCTCAGCCAACCTTTTGTATATTTGTACTCTATGTGTATTTGTTGTATTTGAAGATCCATAATTTCATATGAATATACATTGGTGCTGTTACGAATGCAACAGCTTCGGAAAAAGCCAGGTCAGCTCATTTTCCTTATTGATCTGAAAGTTAACCTGATGGCAGAAGGGGAAAGAAATCCTGAATGAATGAATGAATGAATGATATGAAAATGATCCTGAACTTTGTTTGTGGAATTATTTTGATGTTTTGTTGCTCTGTTTTTTGTTTGTTTGATTTAGTTGCTATATGTAAATAGGGAGGGAAGAACTGCCAATAAAGCTCTACTGATATAATCTTCTTGCAGAAGGGTCACAGTAAGGATGCAATGTCGAATCGAGTCATTACACTGAAATTCTCATTAAGATATCTGGTACAAAACTGGTAATTTATACTGTACTGAGCTCTCTTGTAGCAATCCTTCTTATATCTAGAATCTCCCACTGTAACAGCTGAAAAAAGGGATCAAGATTTAGATGTAGTTTCCATTGTCTGAATAATCTTTTAGCACTTTTTCAGTCCTGCATTAAATATTTTATGTATCACTTGAGAATGAAAAGTCATGAGAATCTGATAGTTATCTGCTTAAAAAATACAATAACACTCTGCGCTGTCATGTGAAACCCAGTAAACGTTTCATTAACATATCTTTTAAATGGAGGTTGTGTTTGGTAGTGTAATTAGAAGCCTAGGTTATCATTTGTATTGCAGTGACACCCAGAAATCAGAACTGAGATACTAGCATACAGGCTTCTGTGCATGGGGAGACAAGGTCCCTGCCTTAAAGTACCTCCCATCTAATTAGAAGTGATATATGAGCATGACACATTCTAGGTGGGAAAGATGTGATTGAGGGCAAGAGTAATTGACAGTCCGATCTAACTTGTGCACAGAGCACAAGGCCATAATTATCATAGCTATTAGCAAACACAGGCCCAAGGAATGTCCGCTCCACTACCCAAGAAGCAGGGCTGAATGGAAAGTCTGCCAGCTGACCAAGGCAGAAGTTACTGCTCTTACAAGATTCTTGTTTCTCCAGATGATGGCAAGGAAGAGATCCCATATTATTACTCTAGGGCAGCAATGTTATGCTGCTGAACAGTAACTCTAATGCCTTGTCTGACCTGGTCCTCGTAGATTTGAAGTGGGACTCCTGCTATGCAGCTATGAATGAAGCAGGTCTATCCATGAGGAAAGAAGAGTACATCAGAGAATATGAGATTAGAAATTCAAACTCCAGAGAATTAGAGTGGGAAATGTTAGTTTAAATTATCCTTGCACTTTCATATTTCAGGAATGTCCATATGCATTAAGCCTTGCTTCCCCACATTTATTTTTTATCCCATCTTGTTGTAAGTAAGGACTTTAAATTAGCAGATTTAAGTTAACGGAGCTATGCATCTCTTTTAAAATAATTATTCAGTTCCACTTCATTAGTAATGGTGAAGAAAAGAATGTTTGCAACAGGCCCAAGAAAGTGAAACTAGTTGCTTAACAGGAAGGATGCTGCAGGATGCCTGCTTTTCTAGATACTTGTTCTTCAATGGAAAATGTCCTGTCAAAGTGGGTGGTTTACTGCCAGTTCCCATGGTATCAGAGTTGGTGATTACAGACATTCAGTATCTGTTCTTTCAGACTTTCAGCATCAACTTTCAGTGATCTTGAAATGGGGTTTGGTCAGTACATCCCAAACATACACAAGAAATGCACATGACTGACATCCAAAAGAAGGGAAGGGAAGGGAAGGGAAGGGAAGGGAAGGGAAGGGAAGGGAAGGG
>JBAFWW010007728.1:0-12596 GCA_036873685.1 Agapornis canus
CTTTCCCTTTCCCTTTCCCTTTCCCTTTCCCTTTCCCTTTCCCTTTCCCTTCCCCCCCCACCATTTGGCATAGCAGAGAATCACTATTTTCCTTTCCAAACAAAGTCTTACTGCACAAAATCCTGACTAGTAGAACACATTTATTGTTTTATATAGTTTCAGTTATCATACGTGGTGTGGATGGATTTTTTTTGTTGTTTCTATTGGGGTCTATCCAGACCTGGCTCTGCCCAGCCAGAAGTTTGTTTTCTCAAGCACTAATTCTGCAATAGCAGGGAATTTGCAAGAAAATACCATGTTTGAATTACTTCTCATGGTCCAGCATTACTGGAAATACATGCTTTTCATCTGCGGATGTCCTCGACACTATATATACTTACTGTATATATTAAAAATCTTTACTTTTGGTTAGGATTCCTTTTGAAGACAATGTCCCCAGGAGCTGGATTGTCAAAGAACCAGGCTCATTTTTCTAGTGCTGAAATTTGTCCCATTAGGTATTTACCTTTCCAGTTCTTTAACCAGCAATCAGGATGTACTGTTTACTTCCATCTGGTCCCCAAACCTTCTCACTATCTTCTTAACATCACCCTTTGCGGGAAGACGCCAATCCAGTCTAATCTGGTGAATGCAAAATACATTGTGCCCTTGGGAGAGGGGGCATCTTCTCATGAAGATGGACAATAACACTGAAAAGTTAGTGTCCCCAAGGATGGGCTAGCAAGTAAAATGGGCTAGAGTCTGCTTTGTAGCTCTGACACCCTCTGGCATGTTCTGACATATGTATGACTTCTGCTCTCCTGGAGAGAATGACTGTGTTCAAGCTATCTACTGGGCACGTGTCCCACCTTGTGCTAACCTCCATATGGTGTCTGGGAGTTAGTGGGGGAGAGCAAGCTGACCCATGCTTGCTGCAAAGTCTGGGGAGGTGGAACTTGAAGTTTTCAAGGGTGCTTTACCCAGACTTTATTCCTTTGATACATTTCCAGCTGGTGCTTCTCGGCAGACTCACATGAGCTGTGTGTGGTTTGGAAGAGCTGACTGGGATTTACACAAACGTGGTTGTATATTTTCACAGAGAATATTTCTATTTAAATATTTCCTTCTCTACTATCACACTTGCAGCAATTTACTTCAGTCTGTTATTTTCTTAAAATTGTCTTTCCACGTAGATTTCATTGTGACAGCAGGAGGGCAATCTCAGAGCTGGCATGTCTTCTGTTCCCATCAAACCTAGGTAATTTTACCCTAAATAGTGACATTGTTAGATTCATCCCTGTTTTCAGCATGGACAGCCTATGAAAAGCATTTCAAAGAATAAGATATGTGCCATTAGCTAATATTCTACAAGATAACTCAGAGAGGTGCATGGCTTAGCACTGAGCTGGAAACTGCTGTTGCCAAGCTGGGTTCCTGCCACCTCTGCCAATGCCAGTAGTGATACTCATAGGTCCTTGGATTAGAGTTTATTTGGGCTGTCCTGATATTTAGGTGTTCTGATCTCATATAATAAAAACCAACCAAACAAACAAACAAACCCCAAATCCCAACAAAATAACAAACCTAACATAAAATATATAATGTTGTATGTTCTGGACATATGTAATAAAATATATATAGGCATATGTGGTACATAAGAACTAGAGAGCCAAATTGTCACCGACCAATCCATACAACAACCAGTAGTGATGAATATTTCATCATATTCCTCATCTTGGGTGAGATGTGCTACAGGTGCATCTGTGGTCTGCTGTTTCCTCCTCTGAACCACCAGGTGGCTTCCCAGCAGCTCCGGTGCCCTGATCTATATGCTCATGAGAGAATTTGTGCAACGTGCACCCCTCACCTGCTCTGTTCGCCTTTTGAGCATGTCCTCCCAATACAAAGAGGTGGATACCAGGCAAACTCCCTCCCACAGGAACCTAGAAGTTTCCCTGTGTAAGAGTGACATTCTCTTCAGTTCTCTAAAGCAGCTTTGGAAACATGAGATGTTCAGTTCTGCAGGGAGTCTACCAGAAACTCTCCTAAAAGATAACGATCCTAGATCCAAAGCCCTGATGATGTGATGACTGGAGAGGCAGAGGTTACATTGCTGACCTCATGAAATATTTTTCTTTCCTCCCTGGAGAAGTTTTTATATTCAAGTGCTGTATCCTTATTATTTTCCCATCCTGCCTCATTTATCCACCTACTGCACCTTATCATATCCTGCCTTGTGATCTCTCTGCCTCTGGGCTCTCCTTGTTCTGCTTTCATGCATGATGCATAGCACAACACAGCTCTGATTCCAGCACCCTCTGAAGGTGCAATGGAAATAAACAGATCTGGTCTTGTCTGGAGCTCTCTCTAGTCCTGCAGTGCTGTGTTCATGTGCAGTGCTTTCACATGCCTTCACATCAGGCAAAAATACAATGTAAATGTGTAGACAGAAGAGCTTCATGCACAACCACAGCTCTGAAAAATCATCATGTAAACTAATGAACACACTAGATTGTATTCAGTTCACTGGAATTGAGTCACTTGAAGGAATAAGTTTGTGAGAGGAAGTACAAAGGCATTTTAAATGCAGATATCACTAATTACCATATAGAAATGAGCTCCCTTCACTAGAGACAAACCCTTATCACTTGTTGTATCTGATTAAGATGAAGCCTGGTTGACGGAAGTGGAACTGGGAGGTCTGACCCAGATAGCTGATAGGCCTGCTTTAGCCTAATTGCAGATGAAGTGATTAATTGAAAAATTACATTAGGGATTATATTTTACCTTTGGACTTCTGCTTGCCTTCCAAGGAGATGTCTCCAGGCCTTGTACAAGCAGGTGAACACGGATTTCTTTTTCCCTGGGGCCTTCTCTAAGGGGAAATCTTTTGCAGTCTAGAGCACAGAAGAACAGCCTGGAAAACATTGTATATCCAAAGGAGAAAAGGGAGAGGCCAGCCAGGTCTGAATAAGCAAGCTCAGGTCTCAGCAACAATATGGACTCAGCACTTCCCAGGCTGATTTATCTTTCTTCATGGTTGTGTCTTTTTTGCTTTGGAGCTGGGGTACACAGATGTTTCGGAGCAAAGCACTGTGTCAGTTTGCATGGAACTAAATGTAACGAATCAAAGTCTTCCCAGGGCTCTATGTGTGGTCCCCCAAGGGATAGATTTTGGGCCCAACACTGCATAGTATTTTCTTAAGTGATCTGGATAATGGGATCAGGTGTACCCTGATGAAGTTGGCTGAGGACACCAAACTGAGTGGGGAAGTGGACACTTTGGAAAGGAGAGCCACCCTTCAGGAAGACCTGGATGGGTTGCAAAAGTGGGCTAACAAGAACCTTATGAAGTTCAGTATGGACAAGTTTAAGGTCTTGCACCTGGAAAAACAAAATCCAGGAGTGCAGCACAGGCTGAGACACCTGACTGGGCAGCAGCTCTGTGGAAAGGGACCTGGCATCCTGGTAGGCAGAAGCTCAGTATGAGTGAATAGTGTGTGCTGCTGTGGCAAAGCAAGCCAACCAGAGGCTGGGTTACATCAACAAAGGCACCATCACCAGATGTGAAGGAGTTACCACCCAGCTCTACTCAGTGCTTGTCAGGCTACACCTGGAATACTGTGTTCAGTTTTGGTTCCCAATATACAAAAAAAGATGTGGATGGGTTGGAGAGGGTCCAGATAAGTGTCACAAGGATGATCCAAGGACTGGGAAGCCATATGAAGAAAGGCCAAGAGAACTAGGTCTGTTCAGCCCTGAGAAAAGAAGGCTCATGGGAGACCTTATCACCATGTACCAGTATTTAAAGTGTGACTACAAAGAAAATGGTAAAACATGGAAAAGATGAGGGGTCATGGGCGCAAATTGCTCCTAGAGAGAGTCTAAGTGGACACAAGTGGAAAATTTTTCACAATGAGAATAATCTGCCATTGGAATAATCTCCCCAGGGAAGTGGTGGGTTCCCCAACACTGGATACTTTTAAGATTTGGCTGGACAGGGTGCCAGGCCATCTAGTGTAGTTCATGCTTTGCCTAGAAAGGTTGGACCAGATGGTCCTTGAAGTCTCTTCCAACCTGGTATTCCATGATTCTATGATATGCAGGCTGGGATAAGCTGCTGAGTTGTGGGCTTTCTTGTTTTTTCATCATTGGGTATGTCTAAGTAGTTTAGCCTTTTGCAGAACTGTATGGACATTGCTTTAAACACCCTGTAGGGAGCTTTTTCTCTGCCTTTTCTCTTTTGGTGGCTTCAAAGGAAGACCCTTTAATGCAGTTATTCAATCTGAGAACTTGTGGGAAAATTTACAGTGAAACAAAGTTCAGTCTAAAAATGTCTTCAGTCTAAATATTTCACCTATGTTTCAATGAACTTTCCCTAGGGTCTTAACTCCAAGCCTTAGGTGCTGGAAGCTCTGACTTTCCCAGCCCCATGCTGGTTTGCAGATAGTGGGCCAAGGGCACTGGGCCCTCACAACCTCTAGAGGATGAGTGAGACCAGTGAGCATGCCAGCTTCCTTCAACACCTACAGTCACAGGCAATTCCAGGCCACCAGAAACACTGATTATGTTTTTGTTTGTTTGCCTAAGTTTCTATTGACTTCCTTCTGAGTCAACACTGACCCCAGATAAAAATAAACATGAAACATTTTGCTTTCTCCCTGTCACTCCAACACATCACACTCACAGACATATATACTCCCTTCCCTGGCAAGCATCCTGAATTTCATATGAACTTGGGAAAACAAGGAAACTCTATTTTTCTGCCAGATTTAGCAATTGGTTGCAATCTGTGCAATTGCTCAAAATCATGTTCAGTTTTGAAGGCTGAATAGCAGGTTGAAGACATCTGCTTAAAGAACAAGTGCCCTGCATACCCAACAGCCTATCTACTTTCTCTATATGCACCAGTTAGTTTAATAAAAGATACTTTAATAAAAGAAACTTACAACTCCTCTGGACTATGAACTTTACTCATGAGAGTCATTCTGTGGTTCCAAGTGTTAATATTAGACAATGTTTGTCTATGAAGTACGGGCTGTCCTAACAGAAGTTCAGCCTAGTTCAGGGACCTCTTTGCAGTATCTGAAGGCCAGTCCAGGGTTAAGTAGGAAGCTTATTACCTGTACTAACAGAGCATGCAAAGCTGCAGCTTACAGCCCAGGCAATGTGACTTGCATGCACTTACTACCTCAGGATATGTTTAAAAGCCTTTTTTGGCCAGGGAAATTTGCTTCTTTATATTTTCACTGGCTAAAGAGCACCTGTAGCTCCTGGCTTTTCACTGTGGATAGAAAAGAAGGACGGCATGCACAGGCCCCTAGCTTCATCTCATGGATTTTGCTTCGGCTTTGTCCATTCATCACAAGAACCAGCTCCAAAGCTGTTGCTGTCTCAGGTTTGTGTAATGTAATGGGTACAGGGAAAAGAAAAGCAGGCAGATGGGAGCAAAAGAGGGAGGACTTCTGTGTGGTTTATTCCTGATATGATGAGCAAGATGGAAATTGCTTCAAGAGGGCACTTATTTGTGGTCTCATGAAGGGAAAACACTTGGGGTTTCTTACAGACTCCAGAATATCTGACAATACACATAAGATGCTAAGAGGCTGCTTAGAAGTATGGACATTGTGCATGAATAACAGAAGCAGAGGGGCAATAAAATAGATGCTGGCATCAAGATGTGGAGCGCAAATGAGGGAAACCAAAGCTACTGCCCTAAACGATTAGGATACGGGCTGCACAGCTAGTGATAAAGGAATTCTCCTATGGAGCTATAGCAGGTGCACCAACTTCAACCTCATCATAAGTAATCAGGGGTGGGATTACCTCATTGAAAAGTTTATGAGTCTCTCCTGTGCAGCTGTATAACATGGGTTTCCTCCAGACATGGAATTCTGAGGACAGCTTTTATCATCACAGGAGAGTGGGGTTTTGACTTTCCCCAGAGCATCTCACCTTTGGAAGAGACTTGAGGCATGGGTGTCAGACCAGCCATTTTGTGACATCCCATCTCAAGTGTGAGTTAAGTTTTTCCGGAATGAAAATACAGGGGAACACATGTTCTGCATTAGGCATCCTGTTGTGCTGGTGTTGTGCTAAAATTTGAGATAGACAATAGAGGAATGAATACAAAGACACTGCTGAGATTTCTGAGAATTATATTTGAGACTACTACCTCCGGGCTGCACGATTTTTCAGTGGGTTGCTCTATTATCAGAGCAACTTCAAGCTGCATGCCTCCTTTGATTGCGCTTCTTGAGGACATTTTATTGCTGTCTGTGGTGTCAGCAAGGATCCCACTTACAACCAAGGAGTACCTGTGCAGGGATGTGCCCTCTAGGTCTTGCTCAGAAATGTGACAACAGAGAGCATCTTGAATAAGAACCAGGTCTGCTAATGAGTCAGAAATGTGCTGGCAGCCATGGAGGTGAGGCATATGGTCCCCCTTTCCTCCTTGTCTTCTCTTGTGTCAATTGTCTTCCCTACGTGTTGCAAAGGACTCACTGCAATTACAATGTCAGAGGTGGACTTTTTACCAGTCTCCCTTCCACTGCTGATGCCATTTTTTTTGTTCATGGCACCCTGTACTGAAATGGCCAGGGAGGGACATATACAGTTCTCAGTGGTATTTATTTTGGTATGGAGTTACTCAGTAGTATTGCTGCTGGAACAGTGCAACGGGAGAGAAAGCAATAGCCCAGCAGGAGATTATTACTTGACTTCAGCTGTGTGGGTGTGAGGTATCACTTTGCTATCAACAGCCATTAGGCCCTGGAGACTGGGAAGACAAGTTTAGAGATGATGCTTCATTGCTGCTGACTACTTAGCTGATGGTTTAGTTTTATAGGGCAAGCTGAGCTGCCAATATGCTGAAACAATCTTAAAAAACTTGCTGAAAAGAGTTATGAACAACATAAGATTCTATAAAGCAATGCGATATTTTTGAGCATCCCTTTCTGAGATTGTGGGCGAAAGCTACTGCAGGGTTGCGATAACACATTGCACAGCTTGTCAAACTCCCTGTTGATGTCTACTTTGAGTCAGGATGGGGGGGAACATGGGGCTTAGTGTTTGGCTGGGCTTGTTTGCAAACACCTACTTGTGCACTCTGTAATGCAATGAGGAAGAACTGAAAGAATTTTTGGGGGCTGAGAATCCACTGAGCAGCTTTGTATCTCTTAAACAGAGCAGTGGGAAATTAGTCAGAGGGACATGGCCGCGCCTGTGTGCTCGTCCTTGGGAAAGCTGCAGATAACTGATTTATGAGTGTGTTTTGACATTGAAAACTCCTTGGAGAGCTTCTCAGGAGACCTTAGAGACATGAAGAAGGAAATAGTTCACTAGAAAGGGAAAAAAACTGGAGCCAGCTTGACCTGCAGAGGGTCTCAAGAGGAGGGCTTGAAAATGCAGTGGGAGATGCCAGGATTCAGGGTTCCTGGAGCAGGGGCAGGCTGCAGAGACATTGTAAACATTCTGGAGGCAGATCAGGGATAGCACATGGAGCTAGGGAAGAGACAGGCTCTCCCTCTCCATAAACAGCAGTAGCAGTTAATAAATGGCACAGCAAATGACCCAGCACTGGTGCATGGGTGACTACAGTCCCTCAGAAGAGCAGCAGGTGGCTCAAAGATCTATTTGGTCTGCAAGAGGATGCCTGTTCCAAGAGCTGTGGAATTTTCCCCTCGGGGCTTTCTTAGTGATCTGGACAATCCAGTCCCTTCAAGGGCTTTTCAAGGTTTTTTGAGCAGATGCCAAAGCTTATCCTTAAGGAGGTCTTACAGCTGTGTATTGGACAGGCTAAAAGGGGAGATGTAGAACAGGAAGACCAATACCCGCTTGAACTAGTTTGTGGAACTTTGGCTTCCATGCCCTCAAGCAAATAGGAAGAGAACAAAAGACTCCAGTCCCCACTGGCCCAATGCAGCTGAGGGCTCCTTGAGCACAGATCTTGCACTATGTTAAATTCTGCAAATCCTGCAAGGATTTCAAACTCAGTAATAGAATGAGAGTGGTTTCACTAAGCTTTCGTGGTGTAAACCTACCATAGGTAGCATGGATCCTTTCTCAGCTTTGCATTTCCTAGCTTCTTATAGTAGGCTACTGTCTCCCAGAAGATGTAAGTGGAGTATCAGGAGACAAAACTGTGGTTCTGGATGAAACCAGACTGACTGTGGAATCTATGACTGTCCTGCTTTGTTCTGGGGCTTTTGCAATGGTAATTAACAGCTCTTGAATGGCAAGGAGTGTGACAAATCAAGCTTGGGAAAGTTATGTTTATAGGGGATGTCCTACTGTTACTGAGGCATTTCTGATGGGACAGAAAAGTTCAGAGAAGTGTCTGGTTTCTGTACATAGCTGTAATTTGTGTTTAGCATTTTGCAGTTTTCACTTGGTGCTTAGCAGTTTAATGCATTAATTTTTGTCCTTTAACCTTGATTCCTTTTAGAGACTTGCCAGACTAATTTATGCTCCATTCTGATGTTTTGGTACTTGCTCCAGACAGCTAAATGGGTGATATTTGTCAGCTGTAAAAAACAGAGGAGCCAGTAAGCCTTTCCCTCTTTATTCTCTTCCTACTGTCTCTTAGTAGCTAAGCATCAAGAAAAACTCTGTCCTTAACTTTAATTGGTGACTTCATCATATCCCTGATTCTATGTGCCTTCCTTAGCACTGACTCCTGGACACCTCTGAGGAAGCCAGTGTGAATATTCCTGCAAGAGGAATTTTGACCCATCCTTCACTTGTAGTTTCCAGGGAACATCCATGCTCCTGCTGTGGCTTCACAGTCAGGCTAGCTGATGTTCCAGCTGAGGCTGTTCTAAGACTGAAAGATAGCACAATTCCTCCATAAACTCCTTGCACAATCTCTGTTTCCTATACTGTTCACATACATGGAATGATAACATAGTTACATGATGTATTTTTATACATCAGAAGAAGGTGTTGGAATAACCAGGTTTTTTTCTGTGCTGTGTTTGAGCTAGTTGCAAGCTACTCAAATGTTACTTTACTACAAAAATGCACTCACAGCATGGAGCATTGAGAGCAGGGAGTGAGTTTGCTGATTTTGTTGAGGTGCTTGTTGAAACCAGATTGTTTCTGCTGGGATTGCCAAGGTTTTGCCCTGCAAACTGTAGTGCTGTTTTGTCTTAGGACTGGTGTGCATGTGAGAGCATTGAGTTACATTTAGGCAATACTTCCACAAATATAATTCCTCCTCCACAGGGAAAATGTAATGGAAAATGCAAACATCAAACATTGTAATGCTGCTGGTGTCAGAAGGTACAATGCCATCACTACACTGTAGACCTCTCTGTACTGGATGCTGGTGTCAAATAGCTTATTTCAGACAAGTTGGCTCTGGCTTCATCAGCTACTGGATAAACAACTCCTTCTTGTTGTGTTGCAGAGGATTGTCAAAGCTATTTATCTCTTATATTCAAAAAGTGAGTCAGGGAACTGACTCACTAAAGGATGGGGAGATTGTATTGTGGGTTTACTTTTCTTCCTGAAACATATAGATTAGGCCAGTGTCTGTTGCAGAGCATGGGAACATCGATCCAAGAATAGACTGTAGCATGACTGTCCTCCTGTTTCTCTATCTGTAGGTGGCTAGCAGGCAGAAAGGTTGTTATATGGTGGAGTCAGGGAAATTTCTCTCGCTTTGACTCTGATAACAATTTCATATTAAATTCAGAACAGCAATTTGAACATGGATCAAAGTATTATGACAGATGCCAGCCTTTAATATAAAATTGCTGTTTGAAAAAGTAGTGGGAGAAGCACAGCTTATGCATTGGTGGGTAATGGATTTTAAACTGTCACACCTAAAGAGGTTGGGATTTTTGCTGAGGACTCTTGCTCCCTACGTTAGACCACACTATGCTGATGCTTCAGGGGAAATGTACTGGGTTTTTTTAGGACCAGTTTCCTGGCTGCATTGAGAGTATTTAACAACACCTTGAACTGACAAAAAGAAGTCTTCAAGGCTATTTTTCTCCCTTTACTGCAGCCTGAAGCCAGCAAAGCATTTCAATACAAGCAAATTGCTGCTACTTACAGTTTCTTGGCACACAGTACTTGCGTGTTACAGCTATGCAGTTTTAGATTAGGCTATGTCCTAATGGTGTTTGCTGCTGTTATCACAGATTGGTTCTCAGTAAGTGTCTTGGATCCTCAGTGATGTGTGGAGCAGCTCTCATGCAGGCTGCACACAACCATATCAAAAAGACAGATCAGGCATGATTTATCTCACAACCTCAGATGTCTAAGGCTCGAACAGCCTCCTTCAGGTCCATTTGTTGCCAACAGAGAGAACCACTTATAGAGGCCTAAAAAGCTGTTTTGATGCCTCATTTAAAATAAGATAAGTCATGTTATGGATTCTTGATGTTAACTAGCTCTATGTTGACCACTGAAGGGGCATAGGTCTATTAATTATAAGAGACTTTTCTACCAAAGGTGTCAGAAGCTGGATGCTGTGGATGCTTGTGCAGTATTTCATGGCAAAGATAACTTGTCTCTGGAGTGGTAGAAATGACTGACTTTTGGCAAGAAGCTGTTTCCAGTTAAACCATTCAAGCAAACTTCAGTAATAAATAAAGCCTTGCTGCCAGTTATTCAGTCATCTATAGCTGTTCCACATGCCACTGTAGAGCATAGCTGTCTGTTGGCTGTGATTGCAGGATTGAAAGAGGTCACCCAGTAGTAAGGTTCGACTGATGAATAGTCACATCATGTTCTTACTCTTACTCAACCTGACCTGCAAATGAAAAGCTGTGTTTGACCAGGATAACACTTCATGGGAAAGACTTGAGGCCAGCAGTGATGTGCTGCTGATTTGTGAGTAACCACAATGTAGGAAAGCTGTGATCACATCCTTTGCTCACCATGGTTTGAGCTGTCTTGTCTTCAGGACTGTTATTAGTGCTTTCTGGTTGCGGGGCTTCAAGCATCTTCTGCATCAGTGCAGATGAAGACAGTGCATAGGATGGAATCCGGGCTGCAACCCATCCTAAAGGAGATGTCTAGAACAGCAGATCACATGTGTTAACTTTCTCTTCCAAGACCTCTATTTCGGTAGAAGTCACTCCAAGATTAATCTGTCCAGAACATGGACTATTGAGACTATTTATTTCTGCATTTTTAAGTTTTTTTTGTTTGTTTTTTTTTTTTTTTTTTTAACACCCTTGAGTACTGTCTATTTATAGATAGAATAGTACCTTTTAACACAAAGTACAGTCTTTAGTGGTGTTATTCAACAATAATCTTTATTAATTAGAGATGGAATAAAAGGTCACCTCTTTGTTCTGATTAACTTGCTTTATTTAATTTACCTTCACTACACACACTATTACTTCTTTATTGAGAAAAAAAAACCCAAAACCAAACAAAAAACTTGCTTGAGTTGCTATGGTGCTCACTTCAAGCCCATGAGAAGGTATCATGCAGAGAGGAATTTCTGCAGTGGGACCATTTCATGTTTAGTTCCAACAGGATTGATGCAATGTTCAGAGCATGATTACATGGCGGTAATATTATGTGACTTCAATACCTCGATCATGCTTTATGCTGACAAAGCTGGTACCACCATCGCCGTAGCTTCCCTGTAACCCCACACAAGTGGATGAATGCACAGGCTGGCAACCTTTGTATTTGAAGGTTGCCAATGGGTCAGGCGACCAGGAAAATTTGCATTTTCTCATGGCATCTCTCTGTCCATCCCCTACAGAGGATGCCTGTGTGCACTACGTTTCTTTGGTGGCTCCAGTAAATTGATACAAAAAAAGATGCATACAAAAATAAGAGTACAGGATTGCTTTGTATTACTGAAGCATGGGGTCGAAGTACAGAGAAAGGGCAGAGAGAGCACTACTTGTGATAGATTTTATACTAGTCCCATGTTTTCTTTAAATTGGAGCTAATTCCACAACCAAATTCACCTGTGATTCACACCAGCATGGTTTGGAAATAATCCTATGTGTTTTCAGGTAACGTTTTGGGCCTACAGCGATAATAAATCAGAGTAGGATGATTCATCAGGATTATAATGGAGTAAAGCTGTATAAAAGACTAGAATAGGAGAGTGACATTTGTCTCTAATGGGGACTTCCAGCTACCATTGTCACCTGTGCAGACCTATTTCACACTGTGAATGGTAGCAAGAACTGTTCAAATGGAAAGACTTCATTTGCTTACCAGCACAAAGGCATCTCCTGCCATTTAAGACCTCCTAAGGTACTCCTCATGGCCTCTGGCTGCTTCCACTGAAAGTCTACATACAAGTTCCATATCATATCACTCAGCCAGCCAGGAGTATGTCTCTGATGCGCTGGGGTGTCCCTTATGACAATAGACACCCCTGTTTTGGCAGAAAAAGATGGAAGCAACAGGATTGAACAATGCTTCCTGCTGTAAGCTTTTGTAAAAATGGAATCAAAAAAAGACAGTAAATAATGAGATTTTTGAGTATCTTGGATTTTATTTTCTTTTTACCTAGAGGTTGTTTTACTGCTAGTCTTTCCTTTAAGGATAGGCTTTTTTTCCTGTGTACTTTTGTCTGTGTGAAATATTTTTATTACTGTATTACTGAAATTTTTATGTTCAGCTTTGCAAAA
>JBAFWW010007729.1:1992-14223 GCA_036873685.1 Agapornis canus
TTGGATGGGGCTTGGAGCAACCTGGTCTAATGGAAGGTGTCCCTGCCTGTGGCAGAGGGTTGGAACTAAAGGATCTTTAAGGTCCCTTCCAACCCAAACCTTTCTGTGATTCCGAGATTCAAAACCCCATAGTGTTTGGACACAGTCACAGCTGGAGACAAGATAGAATCATGCTTAAGGTAGTGGCAGTAGCAAACTGTTCTAAATGCCAACATGCCTTCTAGTTAGGCTTGTCTCAAGACTCACTCTGAACTGAGAAAATTCCTCTCATGGCTTACCTGAAAGCAAATGTGGGAGAGAATCAGTAGAAGTACATACTGCTCAAAGCAAAGTTGCTGACTCCTGTTGGCTTATCCTCAAAGATTAAACAAGAAAATCAGTACCAAGTAGCTTATCTGTTGTTTATCCTTGAGCTTGACAGGCTTTTGTTTATTTGCAAGTGTCTTAATCTGTTTGCAGAAGAACTAAAGAGCTGTGGCACCCAGGATGTATTTGTGCTCTGTACCAGAGGAGAGCTCTTAAAATACCGAGTACCAAACCTAATAGATGCCTACCAACAGCATGGGATCTGTGTGCACCACTATCCTATTCCCAATGGGGAAACTCCTGACATTGCAAACTGCTGCAGAATCCTGGAAGAGCTCAGAAGCTGCCTGGAAAGTAACAGGAAAACAATCATACAGTAGGTTCTGGTTACCTCTCTTTCACCCCATGTTCTGTATAAGATACCAGTTTCTCTCTAGATGTGTGACTAGCTGAACCAGAATCCTCAAACAGTTGCATTCTTTAGGGTTGGTTCAAGCTGTGAAAAACTGCTTGTTTCTTCTCATGCACCTTTTTGAGCTATTTTGTCTTTTGTAAGATTTGAATCTCTCCTTTCCCTTAGCTCTGTCCAGCAAGCCTTTCAAAATGTGTGCTGGATGGCATCATGTTTCTCATTGCTGCTAGCCTAGCTGGATGCGAGTTGGATACAATATAAGTTGTAAACTAAAGCAGCTGTTTCAGAGGATACCACACTCCTGAGCTATTTAAGAAGAACCCTAAGGGTTCCAGCAGTACAAAATTCACTCTTAAATCGCATGACAGTCATGTAAAGTTATTTCTTTGGACACCTGTAGCTGAACTCAGGGTAGAGGGGAAGAGCTTTCCAAGTTCTGTGCATGACCCTGCTCACAGCTCTCACACATATATCAGTGGAGTCTTAGGGCTCCCTGCTGATGCAGAACCCTGCTCACAGATATCATCCAAGCTTTAATGTGGAGTAGAAGTGAAAGAAAATTGAGGGTGCCCATCTTTACGCTGTTTTGTGGGCTCCTGTGCCATTGAGGCTATCCTCATCAACGAAGGGGAATGTTAAAACCACGGTTTCTCTAGAAAAATGCTACTTAAGGAAGGTCTGAAGAATAAATGGAAATAGTCTTGTAGGTAGTTGTGACTTTCTTGCACCTCTGCTCCTCTTGATTGTATTGAGACAAGAATTATCTATGAATTTATGTATTATAGGGGCTCTGGGTGTTGCAGTGTCCTACTTGTTACAACCAAATGTTTTCTTCTCTTTCAGCTGTTACAGTGGCCTTGGACGTTCATGTCTCAGTAAGCAGTTGTTTTCCCCTTCTCAATGCCTGACTAACCCATCTGACAAACCTATTCTTGTGAGAGAGCTCTGTCTAAAGTAGCCAAATTCTGCTTGAAGTTAACCTGTGGTTACACTGCAAACCATGGCTACAGGTGGCAGGCTAGTTAACATATTTGGGCTCATTTTTTGTGAAAGGTACTATCAAATGGTAGTAACATTAGCTGCCTGCATAGAAACCCTTTGGGATGAGAGACATAAGGATTTCATGCTATAGACCTGAGTTTGGAGGTGAGGAGGGTCAGGCAGGGTCAGTCTTTCAGTGAGGCTGACGGAAAGTTCTCTCATATTTTCTGACTCCATTTTTGCTGCAGATTTTACTTTTCTCTGACTGACAAGATTGCACTTTCCCCTGAACATTTCCTCAGGAAAAGGAGATGACCCTATTCCTCTGCATCTTCCCTCAGTGCAATGTTTCCCCTAAAGCTTTCAGGGTCATTAGGTCAGCAAATGCGGTCAGAAGACACAAAGGGGAAATAAGTGTGTGTACTGTGATTCTTGAAGAGCTTGGAATTTGCATCCCAAATACCGCTGGAAAAGAAGGGGGGAAACAGTGGGAGGGTTTTCACTAGTTTTCTGCAGGCTTAGGCAGGAGCAGCAGGTGAACAAGGCGAGCAGCAGGTGAACAAGGCAAGCATCAAGAAACAGCATTCAGCAAAAGATCCAACAGATCTGTGACCCTGTTGTGACAAGGTTGAGTTTTGCTGGAGTGGTTTTCATGGAACAAACTATGCAGAAGTGGTGCAGTGCATATGTGTGTCTGTACCTTTCTCTTACAGTAGCTGCGTGTCTCCTGCTTCAGCTTTCGGATGCTCTGGCACCTCAGCAAGTGATTGACAGCCTCAGAAACCTGAGAGGATCTGGGGCAATACAGACCATCAAGGTAATGAAGCTAGAGCAGGCAATGCATGTGCTGAAATGAGAGTGGAGAACTTGCACAGTCTTCCACTTCACAAAGGGATCCCTCTGTCTGTCTGAGAGACTCCAGAGCTGGTGCCTCTGCTGCTCCCCAGGGTTCAGCTACTTCTAGCTTTCTGCTTCTGTGCTGATTCTGTCTTCTTCTGCCGCTGCTGAATTCACCAGCTGTTCTACCTGTCCGTTCTTCATCATTAGTAAGTTTCTGCTTTCTTCTTATTCCTACTCATAACTCAACTATTCTCTCTTTCTCTGTTCCTCACATTCTGCTCACAATTTGGGCACCTGCTTGATTTTTCTGCCTTGGTTTTGTTCCACTGTCCTAAGGCAGCCATGTTCATCTGTAGCTATCGCATCAAACTACTGGCAGGTTTTTTAAAGAAGTATCCCTAGCATTAGTGGTGAAACCTACATGGACAGAGGCCTAAGTTACTGAGCATAATGGGGTTTACTACTTTTGGTGGGATTTTCAGCTACTCTATACATTTTCTGTTGATAGGAGTCCTAGATGTAATGCTCATAACACAGTTCTGTGTGCAGGAAAGGATCTGATGGTTTAAGAGTTTACAAGATAGTAGTTTTTGAAGAGAAAGATTTGCCTGAAGACTGTCTCTGTTAGCTCTAAGCCTTTCTGGTCTTGTTTAAACTACTCATTGAAAACCATTTTTCCACAACCCAAGAGGCAGATGGGGAGCAGCTTGTGTCCTTGACTGAAGAGAAACCCTCACAGACACTTGGGTTGGGTGATCTGTCCTTCAGCTTCTGCTGAGCAGTGGTTTTATTTCACTTTGAACTTGTAACTTTTTTGAGCATATGATGTATGAGTTGACCTAAGAACTCTTACTACAAACTGTTATAAGTGATACTTAGCTGTGTTCCACATCAAGGGCTCCTTATGGAAAGACTAATATTCTTGGTGACCCAATTAAAGCAGCTTTGAATTCTGACATGAAACTCCCACCTATGATGCCCATGGTTTGTGTTACGTTGAGCTCATGTGTGGCCTTTATGAGGAACCACAGGGTCCAAGCCAAGATCCATATCACAGAATATTTGGAATCAGCACAAGAAGAACAAATAAATGGACAAATAAATGTGCAGGTTTTATCCTGGGATATCAAACAGTTTTTTAAGACTGGTGCTGCCTCTTCTGAGCACTCACTGCAAATCTGGTTGTGCTTTTTCAGCAATACAATTACCTCCATGACTTCCGAGAGAACCTGGCTGCACACCTGGTGGCAAAGAACACAACACCGAGATCAGTGTCGCGGTAACTAATACCAACGTGGTGTGTCTTTGTGTCTACATGGCTGCAGCAGGCAGACACTTGGGCAAGACACCTCGCTCCTGACCTTTACAGTCTCCTCATTGGTACTGCATGTATGACACAGCTGCTTGCTTCCAAATATCTGTGTTAAAGCTTTGGGGTGTGGGGGAAGGAAATCCTACAGGATATTCAGCATCTTCCTCTATTTGGTAGTTTTTAATATGTATGGCCTTAAAGACACATGGAAGTGTACTTGTGTTCATTGCTGTTCTGCTGGTGGCCTACATGCCTCACCTCATGCACTTCTTTGTAATATTATAATGACTTTTGCACAATGTCTTCACTTTTAACATCACTTGGTACCAACCACACACATCTGCTGCCACTGAACCGGTATGCTGATGTTTTCATATTGAGGTCCAAAGGGCTGCTTCCAAAAGGCTTACGTTCCAAGCAGAAGAGAGGCTAGGCTGGCAAAGTAGTGGCTACATTTCAGTTTGACTTCATCTTCACTTCACATAGTGTGAGAATTGGATGTGAAGGTAGTATCTGTGGGGAAACAGAATAGCCTGCAGCTCCTCGCAGCTAAGTGCGGACTTCTGGTGCCAATAGGCTGGCTTTTACTGCAGTGTGTCAGGGAGGGAAAAGGAGGGGAAGTGAAGGGTAACTCCTCTGCTGCCTTTGTAAGAGTGTCATGCTGGGGTAATGTAGCTAGATAAAAATCACACTGGGGCTGTTTAAGAAAAATCCCTTGGCTCTAGCTTTAAACCAAATGAGAGGCAAGTATGAAACGTTTCCTGCTGGAGTGCTTGCTTGTCTTAACTAGTAAGAGCTCATTCTGAAATATTACAGTTCTGCTCTTGGTATGTTCTTGGTCCTACTTAGGAATGAGACCCCTCATTCCCAAAGGAGGTTTTGTACTGAAGATCTGTGGCAAACCAAGCAGGTGGGGTTTTACATTAATATGATAGGAGGAGCTGCTGCCCTGTAGCTGTGCGAGTTTCTGGTACAGCATTTCTGCATACTAATGCTGTACCAGCATTAAATAAACAGCTGTATGCTGAAGAGAACCTCACAGAAAGATTCCTGTAATGGTCCACATCCCTTCCCTTTACCTATCTCCACTTGTAAAGACCAGGGAAGATGAATAGGCTCCTGAAGCAAACATTTAAATCAGTTGTGTTCCATCCAAGGAAATGACAAGCATCTGTTTCAGTCCCTGGGTATCCTGTGATGCCCTATGAGGTAAGTTTTGGCTCCAGGAAACAGTGTCTTCTGCTATTAGACAAATGAGAGATGTCAAGGAACTGTTGCCCATGGGCTGAAGTCACTGTGTGGCTGCTGTCAGTGGTGTGTCAGCATTTCAACTGTTCTCCTGTCTCCCTGCAGTTAATTCTAAGTGCCTTTCTCCCTGCTGAGTGCTTCAGGAAACCAGGTGGTTACCTGCCCCACACCAGCACCTTCCTGTGCTCCCCAAACCTGCAGCCAGCCCTTCCCTATAGCCACAGCAACTCAAGGATTCACAGATCATTTTGATGAAGTTTTGGTGACTCCAAGTCAGAAGTTGTGCCATGAGACTGACACAGCACTGGTGGCTTGCAGCTTTGTGAGTTTTAAAATTCACTACTCACCATTAACGCATTGTTTGAACCCAGACACTTGAACACACACGTAAAGGCAATTTCTACAGATAGTATTTAATTAGCTTTTACTGCCATTGCCTTTTCCACCCCTAAAGCAGACAACAGGAACTCTCAGAGTTTTCACAGTGTGAATCGCTTACAGAAAATGCTTTGCTGCAAACATGCATTGTTCCCTCCCCAGCATTGCTCCCAGCACACAGATAGCAACACAGAAAGTGTCTGTGTTCCTTAGTGACTGATCCTTGCAACTGATGGTTTTCAGACAGCTCAGCAGGAAACTCACAAGGAGAGAAATGTTCTTCAGTTTCTTCATATCTTTCACCTGGAGCTCCAAAGATCAGTTATCATCAGGTCTGCAGTTTGGACACAAACCACCTGGTACTCCAGCTGCACAGCACATGTGGGTCTCCACAGGTACCAGTGGCTTTCACAAGTGTACAGAAACCAGTTTCAAGACTGTTTTCTAAGGACCCCACCATCATGCTGTGTTCTCATAGGACTTCTTAACTCCTGACTCATATTTCTGACCTTTCCCTGTGATGTTTTGACACGTTAAAGACCTCAGTTCTGTGTTGAACCACAGTGGGCAGAGCAGGGAAGGCTCCAAATGAGCATTTTGCTCCTGGGGTTAATGGCAATTTCAGCTTCACCAGCACGATTGTGCTGCCAAACCACTGTCCCATTCCCACCTCTTGAATTCCCTTGTTCAGGAATACTCAGAAGTGCTTGTACATTAGATGTGGGAAGCCGGTCATTGCTGAGACAGTGCAATGTTGCAAGCACTTGGCTAAGTGTTCATGTGCAAAGCCTCCACAGCTGGAGGGGAGGTTCAGAAGCTATGAGCTGGGTGCAGTACAGCCTACATGTCTTACTCTGAAGTGTAACTTGCCTTACATCAGCCCAGTACCAATGGAATGAGAGGCAGCCGAGGGTCTGTGAGCCAATCAGTCTCATTTCTTTAACAGATAATAAAGATCTGAACATAAGAAGGGACTAATGAGCTTTGCTGCTGCATTAGAGCACTCTGAAGCAGCTAAAGCAGCGGAATAAAAGTGATCCAGCAGGAACAATATTCCCAGGTTTCCAAAAAGCCTTTCAAAAATTCTTCTGCTGAAAGCTCAGAATTATAATTCATAAGGAATAAAATCCTTGTCAACGAACGACTGAAAGAAAAGGATTTGAGAATGGGAGTTGAGAAGGCACAGAAAACCAGCCCTGGCATTAACGCCTGCGACTGGCACAAATGTTTTGGGACAGTCATGACAATAAAACCACACGTCACACTGAACACCTGAGCAGGGATGGTGTGGGAAGGGAGGTGTCAATAAATGCAACCAGGAAACACATGTGAGAAAAACAATTTTATACAGGTAGTAATAAGGTGCCAGGTGTCTATTATTACTTAAGAATTTGCAGTTATCACAGCTTGAATTCTCATACCCCCAGTACATTATAGTAAGAGGAGAGGAATTCAGAAGCAGGAAGTTGCATTGCAATTCCCTGGACAGCCACACTTTGTGTGATGACGACCGGTTAGGAATGGAAAATCTGCAGAGAAGAAGGGACTGTTGTTAACAAAGCTGAAGAAGGACTTCCAATAGAGGAGAGGTTAGACGGGCATCCCCGCTTGGACAGCTGATGTGATGGAGGTGTATTCACTCATGCCCAGCATAAATAAGGTGGCAAGAGGGAAATTTTAGTACGTTTTAAAAAAATAAGAGCTATGGGGCATCAGGTGAAGTGCAGCAGAACTTTTAAGCAGGTACTTTTTACAGACAGTAATTCCACTGAAGACCTCACTGCCTGTCAGGGATCTTCCATAGTGGGTTATGATTACTCAAAAAGCAACTGAATTAACAGAAGAAAAGCTGTTCAAGGGCTGTTGAAGATGCTCAACCTATAGCTCAGGACATCTGTAACATATCCTAATACATTCTCTCACTGCTCAGGCAGAGATACTCAGTACCTGCCCTGTTTCATATTCTTTTTCCTCTGCCATTGCTGCTGTCCAACACACCAGCATTGGAGTATCCAAGTTTCTGGCTGAAGCCAGTGCAGCCATTGTACAGCTCTTCCTCCACCCAAGACACCCAAAGTGAACAAATACACAGTTCATACAAAAAAAGTTTTACTAAAACTGGGCACCTATTCATTATTCTCCAGCACAGGTGAACAAAACAGATTCCTAATTATTACTCCTAAATCTGGCTGTTCGCAGCCACAATTTACAATGCAGTACTATCAGTTTATCTGAAACATCTTTACCCCCACTCCATCTACCATTTATCTGCAGACCCAGGAAAAATAAAAGCAGGAAAGCAGAGCTTCCCTTTTCCAGGCATAACTTGATTCAGCATTCTGTTTTTAAAAGGTATGCAATTATTCATCATCAAACTAAGAGGTGAACACTGCAAGTAGCTGTTCTGTTCAAAAACAAACCAAGGCACCAGGTAAAGTAAGTGTTTCTGAATTTGAGAATCATTTTGTAATTGTCATTATTTATTGCACTAAGGAACAGCAGGGCAGCTTCATAATTCTACTTTCTGCTTTGAAAAGGTCTGTAGTATTATTCAAGAGAAATTTCACAAGTGTCCTGATTTCAGCTGGGACAGAGTTAATTTTCTTCCTAGTAGCTGGTGCAGTGTTGTGCTTGGGCTTTAGTCTGAGAATAATGCTGATAACACACCAAGGTTTCACTTGTTGCTTAGCATTTACCCCCAGTCAAGGACTTTTCAGTCTCATGCTCTGCCACTGAGGAGGGGAACAAGAAGCCAGGAGGAAGCAGGGACAGGACACCTGTCCCAAAGTAGCCAAAGGGGTATTCCATACCACAGCATGTCATGCCCAGTACATAAGCTGGGGGGAGTCACATGGAAGGGACAGATCACTGCTCAGGTCAGGCTGAGCAATTGGATTGTGCATCACTTGTGTTTTCTGACCTTTCATTTTTTCTCTATTATTGTTGGTATTCTTTCTATTCACTACTTTCTATTATCACTTCTTTATTTTAGTTATTGGATTGCTCTTATCTCAACCCATGGGGGTTACGCTCTTTTGATTCTCCTCCCCATCCTGCTCAGGGGAGGCAGAAAGGTGGAGTGAGCGAGCAGCTGCCTGGTGCTGCGTTACTGGCTGGGTTTAAACCACGATAAAAAGTTACTCAAAGAGTAACTCGAGTATTTTCATCATTGGACTCAGTAAATGCTGCAGATTTGTCCATTTGTTAATAAGACAGCACACACATTAACAAAAACAACCGTCATCATTTAAGTTCATTCCTTTGTGGACAATTCAACTTCTACCGCAATGACAGATATTCGAGATTAAAGCAAGGTTAACATTTGGAGAAAATACAGAGCTCTCTGAACCATGCATATACAGGGAAAATTAACCAGATAGAAAAAAAACCTCAAAATAAACCAAAACAGAAGTCTTACTTCAGCAATTGTGTCCATGAATTCGTCTCCCAAGACCAATGTCACCTACAGGTAAAGCACAGACAGCACTTCCAGTCCTTCCCAAGCCCTCAGCACCTACAGCTGATTTACAGTTAGAGTGGGATATGCAAGTCCAGATGAGCCACTACAAAGCCCAGCCTAAAGGAGACCCTTAGTGTGCTAAGGCTAGTCAGTAACCAATACCTATGTGGAGATTAGGGCTGTTCCTTGTGGAGTGCAAAGTCAAAACTTTTCAAACCCAGTAATCTTTGTACTCATTTACACATGATTCACTCATTTCAGTGTCCCAGGAAAATACAAGAAAACAGTCTTTCCACAAGTATAAAATGTGGAAATGTTTTAGAAAGAGGGGTCGTTGTTTTCTAACGCAAATGCGATCACCAGATTCCATGTTTAATCTTGGTACGAGGTTCTCGTTGTAAAGAATCCATGTTTTGTGGCTTTTGCATGCACGTAACTGGAAGGAAGCCTGCTGAATGCCTTCTTAAGAGCTCACCAGAACATAAATCATGCTGGAAAATAAAATAAAAATATTATGATGCATCATTTTCAGTAGGGTTATACATTTAATTCTACATATGTATCCTATATTCTAAGGCACAGACCTGTGAGAGGTACAGGGATTGTGCCTGCAGGCTTTACACAAAACATCAGAGGGGCATTATAAAGTACGACACAAGCCAATGCAACTGCCAATTGTCACCAGAGCAAGTGACACGCTAACAGGAAGCCTGTGTAATCACAATGCTGATGTGCCAAAAGTCTCAACTGTTGCAGCCGTGTTGCAGGAAGCCCAGCATGCCCAGAGGAAGGGCTGCACACTGCTTCTATGTCTCACCACCCTAGTGACAAGCTGGCTTTGGTTCGGAGGACGAACCAGGCAGCAGCACTGGCTTTTGTGCCTCCCACCACGTTAACGCTCAGAATGACTCCTCTACCTTTGACTTCAACATCATATTTACATCAGTATAACTACTTATTCCGTAAATATTCTGAATGAAAACAGGGGGGATTACAGTATGCTAAAAGAAGAAGAAAAGCTTGGAGCTTTCCAGCCTCCAGTCACAGTATACATACTCAGAACAGTAATTCTGGCCAAGTTAAGACTTACATTTTGAAACATAATAAATGGTGACTGGATTCGTTTTCAGGGAAGTTGGCAGTATGTATGTTCCTATACACAAAATCTCTCTTGTGCAACAAGACAAAATGTCAGATTGAAATTCAGATGGGAGACAGAGGAAAAACAAAACTTACCCATATAAGTAGTAAAAAAATGATAGAAGGTAGAATGCTAATTTGCACCATCCTTCTTTCTGGCAATAGGCTAATATATCCGCGTTCATGATGGTTGTAGGATCATACAGACCAGGGCCACTCATCACAGGTCTACTCATGTATCTGAAAGCGATACACAGTCGGTTTTGGGGTGTTGGGAAGCATCGGTTCCAGCCCACTCCCAGCCTCCTCCCCAAGTAATAGCAGAGCCAGGACAAGGAATCACACCCCTCAGAAAAACCCATCAGCTCCACGGAGGAGATGGCAAACTGCAAAAGTGATACAAAGCTCCCAGCTGAACCTGCCTATGGAAGAGCTTTCACAGGCTCACCTCACCATGACAGCTCACCTCAGCCTTAAACCACGCTGAGCTCTGGTACACCAAAAGGAAGTAGGACAAATTTAGAAACAAATGAAACCAGGATTCCTTATAAAAGCATTGGAGAAGCTGCAGAAGAGACCAGTATACAACCCCATGTAACCAACAGCCTGTCCTCATTAAAGAACACATGCTGGCTGCCATGCTGAAGGAATACTCACATGGACCAGTACATGATGAGCCTGAAAACGTAGTTTAACACAGGCTGCTAGCAAAAGGAACAGTCCTACCTCCACCCCTCCTCTTACCAGGACTGGTACATACATTGCTGCACAGTGGAAGCTGTTCAGCTGGGTTACAAGTTACCCAGACCAGCTTCCTCCTGAGCTCCCTGCACGGGCCTAATACCAGCACAGGGAGAGGCAGAACCCACATTGCAGTGGAGGAAAGCAGGATTGCAGCTGCTGCCAGCAAGCCATAGTGTGAACCAGCACAGGAGAGTAAAACCCAAAAGTGACAACAGAGAAAGCAAAGTGACGGCTCTTCTAGCCATGATGTAAACCTCTTCAATGCCCTACCAGAAAACATCTTTATTTGCCAAAGACACAGAACACTTAACAGGAAGCACTGCGACAGGAGAATGAATAACAATTAACATGAGTACAGATGCCAGACTCGTCAATATTACCTCCAAATATGGTAAGCCAGCAAAGGCATATTGAGACCCAGCGTAAGCCACTCTGCTGCACAGAGAAACATAACACAGAAGAATGCATGGATGAGGTATTCTGGAAGTACAAGCTGGAAAAGAAAAATGTGAGTTAGGAAGTCTCAATTACTCAAAGCAAAATGCACGGGGTTTAATTTATTAAAATATTACTCAAAACCAATGCTAACAAGAGTGCAGAAAGTGAAAACAACAACCAGCAGTGTGTGCCTTGCTGTTTTCACATGGCAATTCAACTGTGAAGAAAAATTTACAAAGCTAAATGCTCACACCATTTTTTATTCCTTCTATTAATTTAAGTGCACCATTAACAGGTTCTGTGCTTTATACATGACCTTCACAACAGAAGAGATCATAGAGATATTTCTACTCATGCAACAGTGAAATATCAGTAGGAAACATGCTCCATAGAACAGCTTATAGGCAAAAAGATGTTTTGTTTTTCCCTGTTTCACAGCTTTGATTTGGTATTCATTCAAGCATCACTTTCCAAAGTCAAACTACTACCAGGATGTAGCCCCACAGGCAGAGCTACACACACCAGAGCAATGGTAACGGTGCCTGTGGCACACAAGGAGGGTGCGACAGCAGCCACACACATAGTTTGTTGACCAGTTTCATTTTCCTCCCCAGTGTGCATGCTCTCCAGCATCATGCTTCCCAGCAGAAGCCCACAGGGCTAATTGTCAGTTTACTATGAAATCACAGGAAGCGTGAAATGCTGGGTAGTATTAGTGCTATTAATAGGGATCACATGGAGAGATACAAAGATTAAACGCATGCAAAGAGCCAGCAGAAGCCCACACCCACCACCAGAGTAAGCTCCTCTAAAACAAGTCAACCCAAAGTGATACGGGTTACTCCTTTACCATATAGCTCAGAAAAGAGGAAATCTGTACACATCTGACTTCTCAACTCAGGACGCTCATGAAAAACATAATCATAGAATAGTTAGGGTTGGAAAGGACCTTCAGATCATCCAGTTCCAACC